>CAEGAG010245581.1:0-88973 GCA_903067065.1 Brachyrhaphis terrabensis | reverse complement strand
CTGATGTTGTTCCTGGGATCTGTTGTAGCCACTGTTCCAGTTTGGGGGTGACTGCCCCGAGGGTCCCGATGACCACAGGCACCACTGTGGTCTTCACCTTCCAGGCCCTCTCCAGTTCCTCCCTTAGGCCTTGGTATTTCTCTAGTTTCTCATGCTCCTTTTTCCTGATGTTGCAGTCACTTGGTATTGCTACATCCACCACAACGGCTTTCCTCTGTTGTTTATCCACTACGACAATGTCTGGTTGGTTCGCCCTTACCATATATATATATATATATATATATAGAGAGAGAGAGAGAGAGAGAGAGAGAGAGAGAGAGAGACAGAGAGAGAGAGAGAAATACTAAAATACATATTATTTATAGAAAAATACTAAAATACAATATTCTTTATTATCCCTCTGTGGGGGAATTCAGTGGTGTACCAGCAAGAAACTGACAAGGTATGAATGCAAACAAATATGCAATCTTAAGTTATTTAAAAAAGGAAGAGATTTAGGATCGACATTGAAGATAATAACAAATAAAACTGTCTGTGTTTGTAGGGAAACTGAACATAAAGAAGGACTTTTATAGCATCAAAGTGAGTCCAAAGCAGTAGAAATTCTTCTAATCAAAATGGCTGAAAACTGAATTAAAACATATTTTAACACCACTAACCAAGTTGGTTGACCCTTTCTTGTGTTTGTTTCTTGATTTAATAATTTAAAGTAAATATCACATTATTTGTAAAAAAAGGTTTTGAAATGGTTTATCAGCGTCATGTTGGTGACGTGTGAAACGTTTCCACAAGCAACAAATGCAAACACAAATAAAAAGTTTGAAGAGTTTATTAAATGTTAAAGTGTCTTCTCTCTCCTCGTTGGCCCAGTGCTGTCGTCTTGTCTCAGTCATGCTGCAGAATCAACACATAATAATTTACTCATTTCTGCCTTAACGAAAGTTGACTCAAGGTGACTTTCTGATCAAATCATAATTATGTCCTCACCATTCCCACAATGTACTTATAAGCAGTAGATCAGGAGGTGAAACAGATCTTCTGATTAAGCTTCTGGTCATATGACAGGAGTTGACAAAAAGGAAAATAAAGGCAACACAACAGGGTTAAAGAGGAGAACATTCATAGATAGAAGAGAGAACAGTTATGAACTCTGACCTCAATTTCATCCATATTTAAAATTGTTATATGGGTAAAAATAAGTTTCTTTACTTATTTGTTGAAGTTGAAGGTGGAGGTTTACAGGCTAAAGAGATTCAACCTGGGATAATCAGAGACATCAGAGTTCTGCATAGTCTGGACCTGGGATCAAAAAATCAACTTTGGATTTTCTAAAGTGCTTTTGTGTCCAATGTCTGACCCATGAACAGGTGATTTCTCATTGACATAACATTCTATGTTAATGCTTGGTTTGTTATTGAAGGACCTGCCTCACATGGTCATTGTTCCTTTACTCATTGCCCCATCCTCAGGTGACTATTGTTCCAACAGGAAACTCTTCTTCATTAAATCTCTGGATTTCCAGCAGGATTTTCTGCGTTTCCTCTGGGCTCTGTGTCTTCTCTCTCCTCATTGGTCCAGTGCTGTTGTCTTGTCTCAGTGATGCTGGAGAATCATCACATAATCGGACACACATTCCTTAATTTCTGTCTAAATAACAGATGTTTGGAGGAGACCTTCTGATCAAGTCCTAATCACGTCTTCACCATTTCAAAAGTGTATTATAACCAGTTGATCAGCAGGTGGAGCAGGTCTTCAGCTCTCTACCAGATCCTGCTTCCATCAGCACAAAGCTCATCAAAGCTCTGTCATTATGAAAGGACAGAGTGAAAAAAAACAGACAAAACAACATTCCACATTCACAGGATACTAACAATTTAACGTGTTGTTTTTGATCAATGTTTCCATGGAGACCCTTCTGGTCATTTTTCAAAAATCTGTTTTGAATACCTCTTTCAAATTAAAATAAATACAGTCAGCATTAACTAAACACACAATGGATACATTGTTTTTTGATCAATGTATCCATGGAGACCACTGTTTTCCAGGTAATTTTTCAAAAAAACTGGTTCCAAAATTGATCTCAAATCAAAACAACTACCGTAGTCACCATTAGTTATAATAAACTAAACAAATCAAGATGTTCTTTTATAATCAATGTATCCATGGAGACCCCATAACGCTTTTCAGGTAATTTTTCAAACAAACAGTTTTGAATTCCTCTTTGAAATCAAAACAACTACAGTCAGCATTAATGAGCTAAACAATTCAACATTCTGTTTTTTGATCCATATATCCATGGAGACCCCAAAACGTTTTGCAGGTAATTAAAAAAAAAAACTGGTTCCAAAATTTATTTCAAATCAAGACAACTAGTCAGCATTAGTTATAACAAACTAAACAATTCAAGGTGTTCTTTTTCAACCAACGTATCCATGGAGACCCCATAATGCTTTTCAGGAAATTTTTCAAACAAACAGTTTTGAATTCCTCTTTGAAATCAAAACAACTACAGTAAGCATTAATGAACTAAACAATTCAAGGTGTTGTTTTTTGATCAATGTATACATGGAGACCCCATAACGTTTTCCAGGTATTTTTTAAAAAACTGGTTCCAACCTTATTTCAAATTAAAACAAATTGTTAGATTTAACTAAACAATTTAGTGTGTTGTTTTATAATCAATGTATCCATGGAGACCACATAAAGTTTTCAAGGAAATTTTTCAAAAAACTGGTTCCAAAACTTATTTAAAATTAAAACAACTTCAGTCACCATTAAGGTATTTATAGTCCTCACTCCTTCTCCCCTAATGGAAGTAGGATTTCATCTGAAATCTACAATCATATCCTTGGTTTAACATTCAAGATTGACCCTCATGGAGGATCATGGTCTATGGCAGAAAACAAAATGGATGAAGAACCAATTTAGGTCTAGAGTCTAGACCACATTTACCAGTGGGGAACCAGTGTGGCGTTTTTTCATTGGGACATAGAACAACCACATTTCCTCGCCAAATGACAATAAAGTAATTCTATGTTTCTTTAAGTCTAACAATAAGATGAAAAAAAATAATACAAAACAAAACAGTTAGCCACTGTTTAGAACCACCTGTCTTCAACAAACCTCTGTCAGTTTCACAGTACAGCTGCATTTATACTGAGATTAAACTGCTTATAGGCAGATTTTATTATTTAAATGACCTCTGAAGATTATAGATACTGTATTGTATTCAGGAGTGCACTGTATTACAATGTAGGTCACCTCTCTCAATTTTTTTACCAGTAAGTCTTGCTTCTCTTTCCCCCTCATAATTATGTGCAGTTGGCCTATTATATGTAAAATACATTGAGGGTTGTGGTTTGAGTGTGAATACTTTTGCGAGGCGTTGTAAATGAGTACTGTTTTTATTTAGTCATTTACTTTCTCACAATTATGATTTAGTTTTAAAGAGTTCTCTGACATGTAACTTCAAAACTTTTAGATTTTTTTCTCTAAAGAAAATGTCACACAATGATTTGTGCAAGCATTTCTTCAGATTGCACTCACGAAAATGTTTCACGTTAAAGCTACTGGATTACTTTTTTGTTTAGGCTGCTCACATTTCATGGAAAAGCTGCATCATGTTTTTAACTAAAAACTTTGTACACAAGCGTCTCTTTGGCGCCCCCTGCTGTTTCTAGCTGGCATTAATAGTGAAATTTAATCGTTTCTCCATTAAATTCCAAGTAATTTCTTCTCAAAAAGTGAAACAGCCTATGGCTCTGCACATGATCAGTCATCACACAGCTTCATGGAGGATCTCTTTTTATTAAACAGATGCTGCTTATGTGACTCACTCTTATCACATGCACATTATTGTGTGACTATCCAGTAAATCACGGTCCGGTATCCAGGCCTCGGCTGTTGTATTTACACATAAATCCTGGGTTTCAGTTACATATAATCATTTATTTAATCAGCTGCTTTCACAATACTCAGTTATAGATCTCTTTTCGACAGCAGATACACACAACAAGAAACAACAATAACAACACACACTCCGTTAATAACGTGGTTTCACGACATCTGCAGAGGTCGCCCACAGACTCCGAAATGCGTACCGGGTGTGGTTGCCATGGGCGCAATGATGAAACTTCCCATATGTAAACATAAATCTCTGAACACCGACACAGATGCAGCTATAAATACACACCAGCACATGTGGAATGACAGTAAATATATAACTCTCCAGTATGATTTCTGTATTCACTTCACATACAAAAAAAAAAATCTAATCACTTGTGTTAAAACAGGAAAAAATAAACTTTAAACTAGGACAATATATAAAAAGTCTTTTTGTCCCTTGGTTGTAAAAGTGGTAGAGGCTTTCTGATGAGCGGTTTTTACCACAGGGAATGATCATGCAGCACAGTCGTGGCAGAAGCTGACCAGAGATTGAAGGTCGGGGGGGAGACAGTGTGAGAGAACAGGAAGAACATAACTTAATAAACACACGGCATGAGGACGAAAACTGGACGACTGTTTAAACTTTGAAATCTAACAGGTTGCAGTCGATCTTGTAGTAGACGTAGGGATAGTACTCCTGCTGGCTCAGGTTCAGGCCTGGGATGTCCATGGCAGACTAGAACGAAGCAGAAGACTTAGTGTGTGGAGAAACGTTGAGTTTGTGCAGAGGAATTATCTCAATGCATCTTAATCAAGCTATCCATTAAACAGAATAGAGTAATGGTTCGTTTAAAGCTAACATGGTGGAAGAGGAAGATTACATCCAAGGTCTGTGTTGTCACAGCATATCAATATCCACACCTAAAATTAATCAATTATGAACAAAGTATAAAGATCTAAAAAGCAATACAACATTTCTGGAAATACATTTTAAAAATCCATAGAGTAGAACAAAGAAGAAAAATCTAAAGCAGTGAAATATTAAATTATTTACTAAAGTTCTGTTTTACATCTAAAATATTTTTTTAAAACCACCTATAACCTATAAGAGGTTATAGGATAAACAGAGGTCTTAAAAATGTCTGATGAAAATTAGATGCTGTTTACATTAATGTGTAATGCAGAACTCTCCCTCCCCCACCTGTTTCTATGTACTGCTGTTCATCTGGGTGAAACGGGTCACTATACGTTTCTCATACAAATGACTGCGACTGCTGTTTAAAAATAGTTGCAGCTATAAAAAATAAAAGCTTAAATAAAACGTATTGATGGGATTATGCTAATGATTTCTTCCTCAGAAAGATTAAGAATCATTTTTTATATATTTTTTTTTACATTCTTGGTACAAGACTGTGGTATTTTTACTCATATTGTGGGAATCTAATGTTTTGACTCCATCCTCCTCTTTTCCACAAATCTGAACATGAAATTACATGTTCAAAAAAAATCTAACTCAAAAGTGTGAAATACAGAGAAAACAGTCATGTGCCAAATACACACTCCTGTTGAATCCTTTGTCCATAACCTAAAGATCTAGAAAATATGCTATGGAGGAGAGTTAGGCACCTGATTTGAGAAACCAAAATATTTTTTGTCACTTATGCATTCAAAATAAATTAAAAAAGAGCTAGTATTTTTTTTTTTAGGATTGGAACATAGTTTCTACAAAAACATGTTCTTAGATTGAAGTCAGTGTTCAGATGTCTTCTTTTGTAAATGACCTTTAATGACTGAAAAGAGTTGATTTTTTTCAAGTCTTTAAAGACATTGTCTCTGGATTATATACTAATAATGACATTAAAGCATTGTTTCTCGTCCTTTATTAATAAGGCTAGTGTTTCCTTAATGTCCATAAGATCAGCTCAGCAGAAGGGGGTGTTATTACAGCACTCACATCAATGATAGCAGCTGCACTACTGTCCAGATGTTTGTACAGGTCGTTGAGAACCTCCCGCAGCTTCTTCATGGTCTTCTTGCTAGGCTGCAGAAGCATTGCCTGAAAGTTCACTGGCAGCCCATATCTATGGGAGAACAACGTGGCAGACATGTTCACTACCACTGGGTTTATTTACAGCAGAAATGAATCTAAACTGTTAAATGAATACCTCAAAACAGATTCCACAAAGACCCTCAGTGCTTTAATGTGAATCCATGCAATGAAGGCTTCACTGAAGTTAACTTTTAGCCATCGGACGAGGGGACCCTGCAGAAACCGAAACAAGAGGATCAGTTATGTTTGGCTTAAAAGTTTACTTTCTATCTAAATTTGGATTTATTTTTTATTATAAGGGGCACAGTTTCTGCAGATCCCTGCATTCTGTTGCGCTAGTTTATTGTACATTTTCTGAAAAATAGTCATAAACATAGCAGTGTAGCAGCAGTGTGAGGGTCCCCACATTGGACAGGACCTGATTTCAGATCCCGTGGCTTGTAAGAGCAACTTAAATTATTTTAATTTACTCGGCTATAATAATGAAATCAGAAAATGTACGGGATGACCAAAAGATCATGTTCAGATATGAACATTCTGAAATACTGGTATGGGCTTCGGTTTAAATACCTCATCGTTGATGATTCAATAATCTAACCTAGACAGGAAAAAACAAAACAATCTAACAGGAATCAGTTGATCTATATGTAGAAAAGTCAAGTGTCTCACAATCAACTTCACTTACAAACTGCTTCTTCTTATCTGTGGAGAGCCTATTCATCTCCTCCTTGTCAGCCTTCATCTCCTCTTCGTTGTACTGGAAGTCTCTCACCGTGAATCTGGCAGGGAAAAAAGATAATAAAAAAGCTTCATTTAATCAAACAAGCACCGTCTTGTGGAAAGCCACGTGTTGGGGAGAGAAAATGGCGCCAGATAAATCATTAAGTCTTACTTGTTCTCTCTGGCTTTGTGCTTGAAATCATCTATGGCTTTCCTGAACAAAGTAACGCTGAACAGCCCACTGTCGCTGTCTTCAAACAGCAGGCTGGAGGACAGCGTGAATGGGGATTTTAATATTGCAGAGAGTCGTGTAAAAATGCTCAGTGTTGTTGTTTGATCACATAATTGTTGCTTACTTTGACGATCGAGGCACCACCATCTCGGCCAGTGTTTCATATGTTTTCTGCCAGTCAGGATAATTAGTCCTAAAAGAACGGAGCAGACGCTTTAATGGTCCAAACTTTTGAATCAATCATGACTAGAAGTTTTAGACTTACTTTGGTACAACCACCAGCATAGTAATGAGGTACTCTGAATCCAGGACAAAATCTTCCTTTTTGACTATGTCAGCCAGGCTTCTGGTCAGCAAGCTCCCCCTAGTGGCAAAGGACAATTATACAGGAATACAAAACAAAGGAAAGTAAAACCAAAAAAACAGTCCAGTTCACATCTAAATAAAGTAGAACAATAAAGCACCACATTGAAGGTTCTTCTTGAGTCCCTTAAAAAAAAGCTCTTTATACTAAATTTGCATACATGTATCTAACACTTACGCATTCTTCCTTTCCAAGTTCTGCAGGTTCCCTTTCAGGTTGTTATAAGCTGATGCTCTGGCCTTCAAGTCATTGTCAATTTGGGTTACTTGCTGAAGGAAAGCGGAAGCAAAGCAGAGATTTAACGACTTACAAAGAATCTAAAAGCACTTCATGGATGGGAAATCTGGCAACATCAAGCAACTCTCGCCAAGACAGAAACAATCCAGCTAATTATTACAAGGATTCTGGCAAAAAAAAATAAATTCACAGAACATCAGAGATTATTTCAATCGTATGGACAGACCTACCTTTGAGATGATTTCTGAGATGTTTTTAAGGGACTGCTTTATGGGATATTTCGCCATGTCCCACTGGAACCGTGTGATGTAGGTGACCAGGTCAACTAAAACACAAACAATAAAGCACTTGATGTTTTTCTGAGACATGGAAAAGTTCTCACAGTTTTTCACAATGTGTCAAATATGTCAAACCCCAAATCTGAATGTGTTTTATTTGTATTTTCTGTGATAAACTAACACAAACTACAACATATTTTTGTAGTGTAAGAAAAGATGAAAATGTTTTCAGGGTTTTTTTTTATTTTATTTTACAAAATAATCTTAGAAGTGTGGTGTGTAATTGTATTTGGTAAATTGTAATTGTATTTAGGTAAAATCCAGGGCCTTCAGAAGTGACCTCAGTTGTAAACAGCTGCAATTGCAGTGACAGGTGGTTCTACTCAGAGTAATGCAGGGCAATAAGGCATAAAAATAAATCTGCTGATTTTTTCATACTAGATCTTTTTCAATTTTAATAATTTTTTTTCTTGCTTTTCCCCCAAAAAATTAAAAATAACCGAAAACATTTTAAAAGTGTCTTTTATTTCAATCATTCCCTTGCACTACAGGGTATTGGGATCTGGCTACAAAACGTTTTGTTTCTTTGTGAGAGTATAGTCATAATATTAGCAGAATACAGGTGCAATTTTACCAGAAGAAAATCTTAAAATTATGAGAAATAAGTCATTTTAATGACAAGAAGCTTGGATAACTAATTTGCTTTTTTTTTGTGTTGGAGTTCTAATAAATTTACTACTTCATTCTCCTAATATTCTGGTAACATTGAGACTTTATTCTCGTATTATTACAACTATATTCTTGTAAGATTATGACTTCATTCTCGTTATTACAAAAAATATCTTAGCCTGACATCACTCTGAACTATGAAAACCCAAGGAGATCAGTGGTGAAAAAAAAAAAAAATCCAGATTATCCAAAATTTTAACCTTAAAAAAAATAAATAAATAAAAATTTGATTAATCAATAAAATCAATTTATTGCTAAGCTCTAACTCAGGGGTCTCAAAACAAATAAACACCACAGTTTGTTTTGTTTGTAAAAAAAAAAACAAAACAAAAAAAACAACTTTGAAAAAACATACATGACATTTCCAAGCACTTCACAATCATGTTTTTTGTGTTGGTCTATGAAATAAAATCCAAAAGACATACATTTAGATGTGAGGTTGTTCTAACTAGAAGAATTAGCTTTAGTTTCCTTACATCACAGCTCAAATAACCACAGTTAAACAACACAATTCTTCCTATATATAACAACAAAGTTAGAACTGTACCTCCGTTGGCCAGCAGGTTCTCCTGCACTTTGTCTCGGCTGTCCTCCAGCACATCGGCCATGTACTGAGCCACTTTCTTCACCACACTGCAAAACCCCAGAAGACACCAAATTATGATGTGATCTCATAACCCGCAAGCAAAAAGCTCAGAAGCTTTCGCACATAAATGTTAAAAAAAAGCTTCTGACAAGGTTAGTTCTAACATGGCACATCAAAGCAAATCCCATCAGAGGGCCAAACGCTACATAAGAAACTACTATTTTAGAATAATATCCAATTCTCTTATTGTACATATGAAATGTTATAGACAACCAAGACTTCTTTTCAGATTTGCTAAACGCAAACTTCGAAGAGGAACTAAATTCATGGCCGACGGACGGCAAACAACTGCTGCTGTGATGTAAGCTTGGTTTTTTTCCTCACAGATGTGGAAATCCCCACAGTGGAACCAAAGCATAGATCAGGCAGTAACAGCGGCGTGCGAGTTCTGGATGAGAAACTTTTCCAAAAGACTAAACTTATACCAGATAGGCCGTACGGCCAAAACATGACTAAAGACAAATCTGCTGATGTGTCACCCAACTGTAAAAGGCCAAGTTTAGACCTCAGGAACTCACTGATCGCAATTCCCGGCAAAATTCCTCAAGGTTACGAGGTCAGGGAGGAGGGTAGAAAACGGTAAACCGGCCACATCTGAGTCTCAGTGTTGAGCATTAGTGTTTTGATAGAGATGCAACAATCAGGTTTTCACTAGTTAAAGCCAACGTACAGGTTCCTTTCAAAATTAACTCTCTAAATCCGTCAAATCCAGGCTGTTTTTAAGGACTTAAGCTGCAATTTAAAGATCAGAGTAAATCAACAGAAATTTCAACAATTCTGATCCCTGGATGATTGGTTAGTGCTTTTGATCATCAAACGCTAAAGAAGCACCAGAATAATAATAACATTAATAATAACATTTCTAGTCATAAAGTGTGAAGTGATGTAAATACCTTTCGACAAATGAATCTAATTTGGCGAGTTCGTCTGAAAGTCCAACCAAGACATCAAGCGTTCCCACCTGTTTTATGCATAAAATAGAAAAGAAAAAACATTAAAACGTTTTTGCCATTTAGGGATGGACCCACAAAGGTCAACAAGGCCGTGTTTGAACACTGACATCTAACGCTAAACCAGCCTGCAGTGACGCCCAGGGGGGGCCCCTGTGTGCTTAGGATGGCGCCTCTTTGTCCAGGGTTGCTCATGCATCGCTAACGGTTCCAGGAGGACATCACAGTAGAAACAACGTCAGCAGGGCGCACTTACTCCACGTTCAGCACGGAGACGAGCTGAACCCATGATCTGAGCTGCTCCGTGGATTGAAACTTTGCCTAAACGCTTTCACCATGCAGAAAAGCGATGCATACAGGGGCTGCTTTTCAAACAGACAGGCCGCTTACTCTTGACAACGGATCCACACGGTGAGTTGTCTTGAAAACTACATGGATTTCAGATTGGATTTATAAACAGGTGGGGATATATTCTTTAAAACAAGTGAAAGGATGAAAAATGACAACCAGAGAAACACTGGAATCCGCTCTAACCTTGAGGTCTGGGATGCTGAACTTGTGATTGGTGGACAGGTTGTTAGTGCGTGTGGTTGCTGCCATCAGCTTGTCCCATGTCTGTTGGCAGGTCTTCTCTCCAGGAGCAGAGATGAGCCAAAACTCGGTCATGGTTACAGCTCTGGAGAAGATTCTGGAAACTGGAAGGAAAGCCGTTTTAGGAATATTTTAAATTATTTCCACAATTACATAAACATTTAAGTTAGTAATACAAAGCACTATACTGATAAATTGCTATTCCTTGACTGCAATACATCTAACGCGATGCGCTGACATGGTTTTTATATGTAAAATGCAGCAATGGATGGTCATACTAAACCATTAGGCTAATGAGGAACTCATTCAATAGGAATGTCCATTATTGTCCTGGCCTTAATTTATTGCCTTCTCTATTCGACTTCGCTCCCGGCTACTAACCAAACAGCAGTATTGTATATTACCCAAATAAAGCGTTGTAACAACGGCAGAAAACGATAGTTAAGGTCAAGCAACATCCAGCAGGGATTAGCTGCCGCTAGCCACTGGGCTAGCTATGCTAACAACAACAACACAGGTGCTTTTTTTCCCGAGCTCCTTAACTATTTCACTCACCCGTATGCTAACTGCGTTGGTGTTACTGGTGGAAATACAGTCGCCTGTAGTGATTCTATGGCTTGACAATGTTCATAGTTGCCATTCAGCGCAGGTCGTGAGGTCTCCTGACAGCAGCATCAGAGTCAGCTGATCCAATAGAGGAACCGGAAGGCCTCTGTCAGGCTTACCAAGGAGGCCGCAGCGACACCCACTGGTAGTAGACTGGTAGTGCAGTATGATATAGATATAGGGTGTAACCTTTCGTATTTCGTATTGTCCATATTTGTTATATTTTTCTATATTTTGTGACATCTTCTTTTAGTAGTTTAAACATCCCTACTGACTGTTTTCCCTACCTTGTCAGCTGCATCTCCTTTGGGTGATTTTGAGTCTGTTTGTGTATTAATTCTCTCATTTGCTCTCTTCCATATGATGCAACTTTATAGTTTTAACCATATCAAGCAAAGAAGCCTCTCATAGAAGACTCTAAAGCAATAAAATATCAGAATAAACTTTATTGGCTAAGGTTGTGTGCATAAATGTGGAATTTGACTTCAGTTTTCAAGTACTCACAGCACACAGATATAAAGTATAAAGATAGAAACCTCAGAGGAAATAAAATGAAGAATAAAAAGAAAAATAAGCGTAAAAACTAACCCATTTAATAAATTGCAATATTACTGAGAAGTCCATATGTATTAAGTAAGACATTATATAGATTAATTACACACCTTTAGATGTTTGAAAGCTTTTATTTCTGTTAATTGTGATAATTTTCCACTTACAGGTAATAAAAACATGACATTTAAAATTTAAATATTACATCAGACCAATTAAAAAAACACTTTTAAAAAACATAAATGTGGATTTAATGAAAAGTTTGCGTCATACCTGTTTTAAGGTTATTTTTCAAAGGTCCTTTTAACATTAGACTTTGAACATTCTAATGTTCAATATCCCGTTGAACATTAGAATGCATGTTCAACGGGACATGCATTCTAATTTATTATATATGCAGTCAATAATTATGAACAAGGGTCCCAATATTGTTTGGGTCCCCAGGCAGTTTCTTTAGTAATGCGTTCCTAGCAGCAGTGGTGTAGATATTATATAAGAGATATTGCAGAGAAAAAAGCATGTTGTCAAAGGTCGCTTTTTTTATTTTGTTGCCATTTATGGTTTTGACAAATGTCTTAAACTATAAGACCTCCACCTCAGAGTCAAGCTACTGTTGACATCCTCTATGCTTTAGCATTTTATTAGAGCAGGAGACAAATGATTATTGGTGCCAAGTCAGTGGCACTTGAGGTTTGAGGGTTGCTAAATTTAGGCAAGTCAGGCCAGGTTTCCTGATTATGGGTGTCTCCTGCAAAGAAAGCGAGGAAAACGCCCCCAAAGGGACATGTTTATAGATTAGTGGGCCTGGGGTTTATTGTTTGGGACACAATGCTTGGTCTGTCTGGAGCCAACCCTCGACATCAAACAGCAGGCTTGAGTTTGCCCGTGGCTGGCAGCAAACCAGTCTGCAGGGACATTATCAGGACACCACATGCCAGCGCTGGGCAGTGTGCCGCTGGGAGTCCGGTGTGCAATCAGCTGAGGCTCAGTGAGGATGAAGCTGTTTCCAGGACTGTTTCTGCCACAAACAGCACTGTGGAAAGTTGTTTTCTGATATTTCTATGGAGAATAGGCACCTGGAAGTATTCAAGAATTTTAACGTAATGGAATAGATCTGCTGACTTTTGTCATTTTTTTGTTGCGAGCTGGTCTTTTCTTTTTTATTTCTCTTACTGAATAGCAGTATACAAATGAACAATAATACTGTTGTTCAAGCAGAAAACTGGAGAGTTAAAGTAAACTGCTACATTTTATTATTAAGGAAAAAGAGTGTTTTTAAATTTTTTTTAGAAACTTTATTCTTGCATTTAACTAGTTCAACTATCGTGCAACTGTCTGCCAGCTATAGTTCACACATTTTACCGTTGCCCAACTTTGCTACCAATTGGTAAACTATGGCACCTCCATTTAGCAAGAGCAAAATATAAACCACCTGGCTTTAAGAAAACCCAAAAACCTTTAGAATAGAAATGTTCTCTGTTACGATACATTTTTGTTTGAAAATTTCCACAACTCACCAATGTCCTCCCACATTAGTGAGAGGACAGCACACTGTCCTCTCACTAATGTTCTCAAGCAAACATCAGAGGCCTGTCCAGAAACAGGGTGTTTATATTAAGATAAAACTATAAACAGGTTGCATCAAATTATAGGTATTAGAGCAAAGGGAAATGAATACCAACACACACTTTTCAGGGGGGGTTTTTGTTTTTGTTTTTTTGTAACATCTTATTTTGCTTCTTCTTCTCAAATTGGCACTTTTTGTGCTGGTCTTTCACATAAAACATTCAAATGAAATACTTTGAAGTTTGTGGTGGAAACTTGACAAAATATGAAAGGCTTCATTGGGTGTGAATACTTTTGCAAGCCACTGGATATTTGATAACGCAGTAGAAAAAAAACCCTCACACTTACAGCTTATTTAAATAAGATCTTGCTTGATTCATGGGAATTAGGTTTTATTTCCCAGAAAGAATACACTTTCCTCCTTCCATTTTAGTCTGAGACACTCTCACGAGTTCATGATATGACATAATTATGAAGTTTAAAGACACTCTGTCTTTTGCAGGGTGGAGACAAAGGTTAAATGTGCATAATTTTTCAGACTGCGTTATTGTTTGGCCTTCAGGTACTATCTTGCAGTCTCTCTCCACCTCTTTGATACAATTGTTGAACATGACATGTCAAGAAAATGGGTACAGATAAGGGTTGATTCATATTTTCAGTTTATTTTTAGGTGAATTATTTTCTTTTTCTCCTTGATAAATGCTTTCGGATTCGTACTTCAAATCACATCAAAAACAATGCTTTATATTCGTTGCATTCAAAGCTGGACAAATGCTGCTCAATTTAGTCTCGTATACATACTCATCACATGAGCAAAAATGTATAAAACATGGAGATAAATGTTTGACTTATTCATTTGATTTTGGAAACAGTGTCCGGCTTGTCAGCACAGACTCTGAATAGCAGGGAAGGTCCATCCAAGTGTGTTGTTATTTGGGTTCTTGGATCCAGTTGCGTTTCTTTTTCCCTGATTATCATGCAGATCATTGTGAGACATTTGTTTGCATTTCCTTTCTACTCACTGGCATTCTCTGGCAAAAAGCGGAGAAACCATGTCTGTGTAACTTAACAACACCACAGCAACTTGCATAAGATGAGTTCATAGTGGATTTGTGCAGTCACTCATGTCCACATGATGGATTAATGGCCTAATAATTAAACGTGGATTTACAAAAATAAAAAAATGATACCTAAACATTCATTATATTAGTGACTAAGAGCTGCAATTTATTGTGAAAAAAAAATTGAGTGTTGTTTATACATTTTTTCATCTGTTACCCATTTAATCGGTTTTAAAAGGCCTGTTTTGTTCTGTCTGACTGGAAATTCAGTCAGACCTGATTTGGGGTCTGTCTAAATCTGTGCACTGAGGTAATCTGTTTGCAATGTTTGCAGATATGAATTCCTGCAGCACAATGCAGCCACTGGAGTATTTGGCCTGACGGTGGGTGGTACGCATGTCCCTCTGTCGCATACCCAACGGGCTGCGCTGCCTATTATGAGCCAAACAATGGAAATCAGGAGCAAGCTTTACTGGAAGCCACTCTAGATGCTATGTATGATTAGCCTTATATATACATAGCATCAGTTTGTGTCGCAGAAAACGGGCACAAAACACGGAACAGCTTTTGTGCCGCAGCCCGAGGAAAAGACGCTGCCTCTCCGGTCTTTACAATGGACTCTCAGTAATAGTTTTATTAGTGAAACAAACAAGGCCATTGTTTATTTTGCCGCAAGGCACATTCAGATCTCATCTAACAATTTAAAGATTTTTTTTTAAAGGAACACATCATGCATGAACTGCTGCAGGTTCTGAAATATATTTGGGTCAATCAAGGTGGCAAATACTTCTTGGATATTGTTGTTTTTGGAAAACAAAGGATTTTCATAGGCGATTAAGGCTTGTAGGTTCACTGGGGCAAAGTTTGCTGAATTGTAGCTTTTATAGTGTGATAAGAAGCTGCTGTTTGCATGTGGGTATTCAGAATGTGCAATGCCTTGTTTTTGTTTTTTGGTTTGGAGTACTGTGTGTTCTCTGACTGTACAGAAAACTCTGACTTAAGAGAACATGGAGTAGCCATGACAAGGCAGATTTCAGGAGATCTTTGCACCCGGAAAATAAAACACACAGAAACAGCTTCATTTGTAATAAATATATATATAAAATTTGGGACTAAAAGTTCATCTGCAACTTATTTTACTGCTTTATACTGGCATGATGTGAGAAAACACTTCACTTCTGTGTTTGGCAAACAGTGGCTGGGCTTTCCTTGTCACCCTCCTCCTCTAGTGTTGAGGAGGGAGACATGCAAATTTATCTTCTCAAAAAAAAGAAAGGAAGAAAGAAAGGAAAAAGAGAGGGGCAGGCACAACTCAAAGTCATAGCAACTGAGGCTGTGGGACAAGAAAGTCCTGACTTAGCTTGAGCTTTAAGAAAAAAATGAATGTAATATCTGATTGTGACATTAGGAAGATTTTGATTGATTTATAATAGTCAGGATTATTCTACAAACTTTACTGGACAACATTTGGTCCTCACTGAGCAGCCATGGAAAATGCGAAGAAGACATAGCACAGGTAATAATAAATAGTACTGATTATTAAGTGTTTGCCAGTTGGGTTGGATCATAACAGATGCATTACACTATAAAAAGGAAATTTCAAAATTAGTTTAACTTCAACTGATGATATTAAAGTTAAATTAAATTCTAACAGCAGTAGCTTGTTCCTGGAGATTGTCATGTGCTGCAGTGCAGCAAAGAAAAAAGCCCGATGTGTTTATTGTATTGTATTATGTATACAAATATCAACTTAGAAAAAATGAACAATCTAAAGAAGACTTGTTAAATTACAGCTTAATTAAAAAATACTATTTCACTTAGCCCAAACATTTAATGCCAAAATCTATAATAGCTTTGCTCTTTTAACTGCTTTTATGACAAACAAAAAGGCAACAAAATTGCCACGTATTATTTTATGCTAAAATAATACGCTGATTTATTGTTGAAGTTATTAACAATAAATCAGCATTTAAACAAAACGCATTTAATGCGTTTTGTTTGTGGCACTGGAAATATTTTCATACAGCCACATTTGTATTTGTAGCTTAGTGAAAATGCAGTTGCCTTCTTTCAGCCAGCTGCGTGGCAGTGTGAAGCACTAAGTGGTACCAGTTAACTGAAAGTATAGTCAATCCAACATCCTTCTGGCATCTCATTAAGAGCAATTAGATGGAAAATTCTAGTTCTTTGAATGTTTTAAAATGATTTTTTTAGAACCTCAGGGTAGCTTGGCTCCACAGTTTGCCATGCTTATTGTGTACAAAAAGTACTATGAATGAGAACTTAAAATATTTTTTGTTCTAAATGAATTTACACCAAAAAAGTTACTGTTTTTTTCTCATTGCTGGGATATTTCGGTGTGGATTTTCTACCACTTCCCATATTAATTTAAATTTGAAAGGGCGACGTCATTCTGAAATTAATCCAGTTCTTTATACGTACGTCTCTCTATGAGATGGATTTCTTTTCACTATTATTTTTTCGTTATTAATGTTATTGGAATGAAAGCGACTACTAACTTAAAAACACAGGCTCCATGTCGGCTGTCGGAATTTCTTGAAACTATTTCGATATCGCTTTTATTTTGTTAAATTACCGGATGTTTGTTAATTTTGTACTTTCTGCTTGACGCTCCCGAGTGTCGGTCACTTCCGTCGTCTTCGTTCAATCAGTTGTAATAAATGAGTGGTACCAGCAGCTAAAACACGCAGCTCTCATTGTTTCTATGGCGGCTGCAGCTTTCTCTGTCAGTAAACCCAACACGCTTTAAAAATTCCGCCTAAAAGGAAAAAGCGTTATTGTCCCAGTTTTGGGTCTTCAGCCAACGTAAGTAGCGTTAGCTAGTTCCACTTTTAGCTCCTTGTTAGCCTCCGCTTGCTGTTTGCTGAATTAAGCGGGACGGACATGTTTTCCTGGTGTGAACGCCTAAACGTGCTATTAACGCGGCGGATATAAATCGAGTGATGGTAGTAACTTTACTCGGATTTTATAAAAACGTTCAAATGGCTGCCTTGAAGGTGGCTTCAAGGCAGCTACACAGCTATTATTACTGTGTCCGATAAATGACACAGTAATAATAATCTAAGGGAGAAGTTACAAATGAATCAATGTCATATTAGGTGATTTAATAGTGTTTGGAGGATGAGGAGTTATATAGTTTTAAGGTCATAATGTGATTGTAACTGTCCCATTTGTGTTTGTGTGTTTAAAGGTATATATTTTAATGTGCAAGTTTATGGTTTCATATAAAAAAAATTTAGTAATTGTAGGATTATACCCATGAATATATCAAGGCCTTAGCCTCTATTTTTTATATTTTTTTTTACTAAAAAAAGTGATAGTTGATTTGTCAATAAGTATACTAAACTAGTAATTTAGTAATGCCTTAATTACTAGTTTAGTAATTAAGGCATATCAGTAATATTTTATCTAAAAGGAAAACCATTATTGGGCTACTACTTGCTATGTTTTTTGTCTGTTAACTTGGTCAGTAATTGTTTTGTCTGGTTCTCTGCAGGTGTACAACAACTACCCAGAGGATCTAGGGGCAGCTCTTTACAGAGAGCCGTTTGACTTCAACGCCGAGCCGCCTTGGGATCCTAGCTGATAGCGGACGAGTTCATCACTGGACTCCTCCATGTAGGAACATTGATGCCTCTTATCAGAGGATACACAAATAGCATTGTCATGTACCTTTTTTTTTTTTTTTTTTTTGGAAGTTGGAAGGCTACTTCTGTTCAGCCTCTGTATCTAAAAACTGTGCACAACGGCTATATTTAGATTCAAACCTCTTAGATGTATTTTTGGCTTTTTGTTGCAAAAAAAATCCTTTGCACGTTTTTTTTTTCCAGCTACAGACTTTCTAATTACACTTAAATATTCCCTTTGCTTCTTTAATATTTTTCTACAAAGACAATGAAGTACAAGTTGACTTGTGTCAGCAGTGGCCTTTAATGTAATATTTGCGGTTTAAAAATGTACTGAACAGACAACAGAGTAGACATTACAGGTCACAGTTAACAATAATTACCTCACCTTCACCAACATAGCAACTTTATCGCAATATTTGGCAACTTTTCCAGCAAAACAATTATTATCACCCAAAATCTTTCAGGCTTTTGAAAGATCAGTGAGTTGTTTACGTTTTTTAATGGGTTCATAGTTAATTAAATTGATTTTATTAGCCTAAGTAAAACTTTTCTTTTATCATTGTGATATAAACAAATCAAATTAAGATTAGGTGAACATACACAGAAACAAAACAAAATGTGCATCCGAAAAAAAAGAAGAAGAAAAAAAGAAGTCCAGTACAGGCATTTGTAATACGGAGTGTGTTTTCTGTTGATAGTGTAATGATAATAAAGGGAAACAAATACCAATAATAAAGGGGGGAAATGAATGTTTAATGAAGCTACTTATAGAATAGAATTCAACTTTATTGCCATTGCACTGTCACAAGTACAAGCAACGAAATGTGGTTTGCATCTATCCAGAAGTGCTATACAGGATATAGATATTTATTTACAGGTGAACCAAGTAGCAATAATGGCGTGGAGCTATAACAGTCCGTGGTGTGTGTGTGTGTGTGTGTGTGTGTAACAGTTGCATTAATGTTTTGAAACATTCTCAGCAGATTTTGACTTTTTTTTTTCCCCTCCACAGTTTGTTGTGTAAATCTAGGACCCCAGGGGCTCGACCTGCAGCCACAAAAAACACTCTTAACCAGCTCCATTCTTTATGCCTGTCGGGTCAGAAGACAAAGATCCAGAGGATGAAAGGCATCACAGATGAACCGCAGTATTCTGTCAGCTTACTGGATGGAGGCACTGCCCTAAGTGATGTGATTAATAATCACATTGAAGAGCAAACACTGGTGAGCGCTCTCCACCTTCACTAAACATGGCTTTGGAAAGTTTTTGTTAGATTTAGGGCCGTAACTGTGTTGGTTACCTTTTCCAAACTTACCAAAGTGAACGTGAGCTGCCTGGTGCTCAGCCTGCCACCATAACAAATTTTGCTGGAACGATAAACTGTTCCAGTCGTTATTGCGATAAACGATAATATTGTTGTTTTGAGACAATTTTCAAGTAATGTAATGATAATGGCATAATAATGCAAGAAACTATTCTTAAAGATCAATAAGCTTTAAATTCTGGTGAAAGTTAACGCTGGAACTGTAAGATATTTTAAAAATCAAAAATAAATGAACAAAGACAACAAATAAAATTACTTATGAAGTCTGTAAACAAAACTGTCCTTCAAAAAAATGGCTATTTGAGAGCTAAGCAAACAGACTGAAGACTTTTTGGTAAAAATAGAAAACGATAAATCACACTATAGGAAGTGATTGAGTTTAATAATACTTAATTTATCATGCGATTTAATTGATTTATTATTGCGACAGGCCTAGTTGGTACATCTTAATCTCATTCATATTTCTGCTCTCGCTCTTTGCAGTCTGAGAAGAGTGCTTTCTTTGTCGCTGACCTGGGAGTGATCATGAGGCAGCACGTTCGCTGGCGAACTCACATGCCCCAAATTCGTCCTTACTATGCTGTCAGATGCAACAGCAGCCCGGCAGTGATTGAGGTTCTCGCTGCCCTTGGCTCCGGGTTCACGTGCTCCAACAAGGTAATCCTCACACCTTACTGGAGTTTTGCTGTCTATCGGTTTGGTACGATGGGCGTGAAGTGGTTCATTTTAGCAGAGCGTCAAGATGCCTGTATTGCTTCCTTCTCTGCTGATGTAACACAGGCCTGTTTTTGAATTCCAGTTTGAACTTGAGCTCGTGCAGAGCCATGGGATTCCCTCCGAAGACATCATCTACAGCGGCGTTTGCAAACAAGTCTCCCACATAAAATACTCAGCTAAAAATGGCATCGACCTCCTTGTGTGTGATAGCGAAGCAGAGCTGCGCAAGATTTCTCGCTGCCACCCTAATGCCAAGTAAGTCAGTTCAGTATGTGTTTCCAGTCAGTGGACTGATGCACTTTGATGTGCTGTGTTCAGAATTTGTGGTTGATTTTAGTCCAGTTTTGGTAAAGCTTAGACCTGCTGCTACTGAAATTAGCTTTATGAGATTCTAAAATAAGACTTTTATATTAGATTGTATTATTAAATTATCATTCTATGTAGCCTTCAATGAGCATTATTTTTTTTATATTAGAAGTTGACGTGATGGCACAATAATGTAACCATTATTGAATTGACATTTTGAGTTAGCTTCTCAGCATCATTTAGCTTTGCTCAGACGTCAGTGAGACTATAAAGTTTCTAAAAGCCTTCCATGGCCTCCAAGAGGTTCTAAGCTTAAAAAGGTAAAACTTCACTGTATTACATTATGTTATGTTACATTGATATCTTATTTACAGAGACCTCATAATCCGCTTTAATTTTGATTTTGGTTGTGTATGATGTTTTTTTATTTTCTTTTAATTTATTATTTTTGGTGGTTGTGTTTTATTTTGGATATTTAAAATTTCTTCCAGTTTCCATGTAAAGTGTTCTGTACAAACTTAAAGTTTATTAATCCTGGGAAAGCTGAATTCGCATTATTAGGACATTATTTTATGATATTGACAATGGCTCAAGTCTTTTTTTCTTCTGCCAAAACTGGTTTTGGTAAAAAAAAAAAATCTAAATTTTTTCCAAATCTTTTCTTGCTAAAAGATGATTTAGAGAAAAAAAGACATTGGCCATTATTTTAGGAAGGTGATTATATAGTACTTAAAATGGTCTTAAAAACAACACTATTATATTCTATGGCAATAACTACTGGGACAGGTTATCATCTGAAAACTGTGTAGTTGTGATCACTGCGGTATTGTGTCTAGTTGGTGTAGCAATAGACTTCCTGTCTATTGGAAGTCTATTGCTACACTTCCAATAGAAGTGTAGCAATAGTGTAGCTCATGAGTAATTAGCCTGAGCTAATTACTCATGCTTTAGTAATTAGCATGAGCTAATTACTAAAGAAGTAATTAGCTCATGCTAATTACTTCTTTAGTAGAGCGCTAACCAGGATAAGTACAAGAATCCAGTTTGGTTCTGCTGTTAAAACACCTGACAGTAGTTAAAAATGTAATTGCGCCATCTTGAACGTCCAAAGAACATAACTGGGTTTATTTCTGTATCTACTGTTAAAGAAGCTGGACATTCTGACCCAACACCAAATTGTCGAGTGAACTTCCACATCAGTAACCGCTGCTCTTTCTGCCATGCATGGACCCAGGCTGCTGCTGCAGGTGTCCACCGAGGCCTGTAACCCAGACGACGAGATGAGCATGACGTTCGGCTGCTCCCTCAAAGACTGCAGGCGTCTGCTGGAGAGCGCAAAGGAGCTCGGTGTGCAAGTTGTGGGAGTCAGGTGAGATGCGCCGAAAATCATCCTAAACAAACACTGAAGTGATTCAACAGCAGCAATTCATTCCTGAGAAAATTATATTCTGCAGTAAACCGAATAAAACCGGACTTTGTGCGACTGTGACGGGCGTCTTCTCCCTTTCAGGTCTCACATTTCCAGCACATGTGACGATGACCAGGTTTACAGTCATGCAATCTTTGATGCCCGCTGCATCTTTGACATGGGTGTAAGTACTGTAAATTTAGAAGTGAAGTGGTTTAAGTTTCAGCTCCAGAGACATGTAAAACAGGTCATATTTTGCTTTTGTCTCCTGCAGGAGGAGGTCGGTTTCAGCATGAACATCTTGGACATTGGAGGCGGATTCAGTGGCTCTGAGACTCAGCTGGAAATGGTCAGCTGTACTTTCATGATGTTTCAGGATGTATTCGGTTTAGCTTAGACTTACAATTCCTAACTTCCTGTCATGTTTTGGTTTTTTTAGATTAACTGTGCTGTCATGTCCATGGTGGACCTTTACTTCCCTTCTTCCACTGGAGTCTCCATTATTGCAGAGCCAGGAAGCTTCTTTGTGTCCACTGCATTCACTCTTGCTGTGAACATCATTTCCAAAGCGGTGATGGCTCGTGACTGTCAGGACCAGAAACAAAGTAGGTTGAACGATGCTTTGTGGTTAAAATGAATAATTAAATTTTATGTGTTTAAGGGATTAATTAAAGCTTTTGGTCACCTTTGGACTGTGTATTTTGAAGTATTAAATATACTCTACATCCTTGAACAGGTGAGCTGTCTCCCAATGAGGAGCCAGAGTTCCAGTATTACATGAACCAGGGGGTGTATGGATCATTTTCAAGCAAGCTCTCAGAAACAGTGATTGCAACCCCATCTGTTCATAAGGTGAGTCTCATCAACATTCCGGACATAGAACATGCAAACCCAACAACACTGTTCTTTCCACACCTTAAAGTAGGGGTGCACCAATTACAGTTTTCTGGCCGATCACAGGTCTTTCAAAAAAAAAAAAAAAAAACTGCTAATTCTGGTTTTGGCCAATACTGAATTTTTTATCTGAAAAGTTGGTAAGTAAATCAACAAAATTGATAAGTTGGCAACAGTGGGGTGACTATTGTTAACCATGCACATTAAAGACATAGTTTTATATTAAGTAAACACAGTTGTCATTTACATTTGTAGTCTGATTTTAGCTATTTAATCCAATTTTAACAGCAATTGTTTAGATCCATGGGATACGCCGCCTTATTTTGGAGAATAAACATCTACACTGTAAGACTGTTGCTCATGTTGTATGGTGCACTGTGGAGGGATGTCACATATATCAACATTAACATCGGTTTTGGCCGATGTTGGTTGTTTTTTAACTGCCTTCTGTATCAGTCTTCCTTGTGAGTTGACTACTCGTCAATGAGCTGCATAAATTAAAGTCTCCCAAGACTAGAGTAAGCTTCTGGTTCAGCAATAGGCTGTCATTTGTGCAGCAGATGGTGCACATTCCTGTGCTTTTTCAGGTTTCCTAGTTGTTTGGAAATGATCCCAACAATCAGCTGATCAAGCAGACTAGTTCAGGCTCAGATAATGGAACTTGATGTATAACACAGACCACATTCAGTTGTGAAAACCTCATTCAGTAGCATAGTATAGCATTATGTCTAATGTGCTTTAAATTGCCAATAGTAGGGCTAAATCGGCCCTGATTTTCTTGGTTTTTGGAGATCAACCGATACTTAGATGTGAAACTGATCTGCACAGTGGCCAACTTAGCAACTTTGTTGCTACATTTAGGGACTTTTCCGACAAAGATCAGAATCGGCAGGTCGGCATTTTTAGAAATCTGTGATCAAGTAGAGAACTGCAATCGGTTCATCCCTAGCTAATCGGTATTTTAATGATTCTGTTTGATGCCTTGTGGACAGAATGCGTCTCTGGACCTCCCAGTGTTCAGCAGCAGCTTGTGGGGTCCCTC
Organism: Brachyrhaphis terrabensis; assembly: GCA_903067065.1. Classification (NCBI taxonomy): domain Eukaryota; kingdom Metazoa; phylum Chordata; class Actinopteri; order Cyprinodontiformes; family Poeciliidae; genus Brachyrhaphis; species Brachyrhaphis terrabensis. The sequence continues at coordinate 65,168 of CAEGAG010245581.1, read as the reverse complement.
TGGGGATGACCTGGACCAAGTGGTGGACTACTGCCTGCTACCTGAGCTCGACACAGGGGACTGGCTGCTGTTTCCTCATGCCGGAGCCTACACTCTGGGTCAGCCTCTGTTCCCTTCCACTGACTCAACACCACCCCCTGTCCACTATGTGATATCCTCAAGAGACTGGTGAGAAGCTCTCTGATGTTTTTCTTCTGCATTCAGAAGGAATCAGTTATTTTTATTTTTTCTTTACATGTTTGTTGTTTCCTTCTTTAGGGTAGAAATGCAGGATGCTGGTGTAACCAGTGAGACTACGATGAAGAACTTCTCGTGGATCCCATATTTCCTCGGCTCCTGCCAAACAGAAGTGGCACTGTCTGTTCCAGCTTAGCAACCTGCCGACCAGGAACGCTTTCGGCTTCTCCTACTGGTTTACGCTGCTATTGTCCTTCACCTTGACAAACTCATTAAGCCAGTTGTGCAGATACGTGTAAAAGCACTGGGACCAGGTAGATCTAACCTTATCCTCAACTCTGATGAGATTACACCCTGAAAATCAAACAGTACATGTCAAATAGTACGTAGCAGAATTATTTCAGAATTACTCAAGTATTTCATGTTATTAGCATCCCATTGAATTGCATTTTACTGAATTAGGTATATGTAGAATTGTTGTGATTATATATTTAACTGATGTATTTACTACTTCTGCTAGTGTTGCCAGTCTCAGTACATTGCATATCTGAGTGATTGAAACATTGCTCTGAAATCATTTTTATTACACTTGTATTTATAATTTTTATTGTCTTGCATAATTTATTATATATGACTAGCTTAACTCCCATCAGTTCATTCAAAAATCTATTTTCTACTAGATTTTCTACTACTATTTTCAGTTATCGTTGGTGTTGCAGTGGCATCTGCTCCTTGCAGAAAACAAACTGTTTCGGCCCGGTGCGGTTCGAAAGCAAAAGTTTAAGTGATCACCAGTTAGCTGGTGTGTTTGAGTTTTGCCAAAGTGCAGAGCGGCTTTCCGAAAAGGGCCAACAAGTAACTGCTATGCCAGCAGATCGTAGAGCCAGAGTATTGGACAGCATGTGCTGCAGATGGAACAGGGTAAGTGTTGATGGATAAGGAATCAGCTGCAACAGAAAGGGTCATTTCAGTAACAAAACAGTACGTTTGTAATTCTGTAAACTTCACATCCTCTTATTTATACTGGATATATGTGTTGCAAGAATATTCCCAAAGTTTTTGACAATGCAAGGTTGCTTGCATTGCATGTGTCACATCTGTAAAGCCATCTCCCAAATCTGTGTCTAAGAATAAAACTGGTAAGGCACTTGCCTTCTGTTAAGTTGCTGCTGTAGCTTGTAAAAATGAACATTAATAAACAGCTAAATGATGTGGCTGTGTTACTGGGTTTTTAATTTCTCTCGTCAAAAGCAGGGCTGCCATGCATCGGTGCCACTGGACCCTGACCACCACTGGCAGGCAAGACGGAAGAAATATCTTGCCCAAATACACAACATGTGAGACAAATGGAGCGGGATTTGAACCAGCAACCTACCCTATGAGTTACAGGACAAACTCCTACCATCATTACCCCAGAAACATGCAAACCCTTGATCTCAATATTGACCTTAAGCTACAAAATTTGCTTTGTAATACTGTGTTCCTAACAAAAACTAAACATTGCACAAACATTGTTTAAAAATAATAAATTTTATAAGGCACAAACAGACTCTTTGGTCAAATAAAGAAAAAAAAGGTTGACAGAAAAAAAGTTGCAGGAAAAAAAGCTAATGGAAGAGAGTTTGATTCCTCTCCTCCATACACACAGCAGTGCTTAACCTCTGTTGCACTTTTTAACTGGAAAAACTTAAATATCTGTGCAAATTCAGCCTCAGTAAGTTTTTGTTTGCTTTCGCAGTCTTTGGCCTTTCAGCAATTAGAGTGTCTCACGAGAGCGTTCGTAGAGGAGACTTTAACAGCAATGGATGCAGAGAGGTCTGCAGTGGGGCTGATCCCTAATGCCCAGAAGGGTTTCTTTCTCGCCACAAAGTGTCGTCGGGCGTGCTTAGCCAGGTGGTCGCTGCGCATGAAGCGACTGAGGCACATGGCGCATGTAAACCTTTTCTCTCCGGTGTGTGTTCGACGATGGCGGGAAAGTTCATCCGAACGAGCAAATCGCCTCTCACAGCCCTCCCACTTGCATTTGAAGGGTTTCTCACCTGTTGGGACAAAGACAGGGGATTTGACTTTCACTGTGCTTCAATCATCAGCAAGATCGCACTTCTTGAGATTCTTCGTCTCTTACCTGTATGTGTCCTCATGTGGGCCTTGAGATGGGAGCTCTTGAAGTAGGTCTTGCCACAGTCCTCATGAGGGCAAACATGACTGCGCACACGTGACGACTCTCTTAGCAGAGCGGCGCTCCTTTGCTCCAACGCGGCATGACCAGGAGCGGGGGCAATGGGTGCAAACCTGGTGCCACCAGATGTCATCTGCGCTCGCTGAAGGTTCCAGACGGCAGGAACAGATGGTTCGGGGACAAGAAACACTACGGGGCCTTTCACCACCTGACCCTCTACTAACAGGATACGTGGAGGGGAACCTGTTGGTATCAGTGGCGATCCAAGTTCCTGCTGTGAAGCGTGTGAGATTGTGTTTGCTAATGGAACAGATGAAGAGGTTGTGACACTGTTTTGCAGTCTAGCGGTGGATGTGGAGGACACGGTAACAATCTGGCTAAAGACTGGTACACGAGAAACTAGAGTGACTCCAGCCGGAACTGAAGGGGCCATGTTTGATCTGTCGTCTGGTTTTATCCGATTCACCTGGGTCTGGCTGGGTTCAAACTGCGGCGATTCATCTTTGGAGGTTTTCTGTTTTGCAACAGTCCTATCAGAGTCTCTGTTAGTCCAGCTGCTAGAGGTGTCCACATTCGTTTTAGAGTCCTGAACAAGAGACGCCCAGGCTGTGTCTTCTTGCAAGGGTTGATGAGTGCTACAGGAGCAGTGCTGGATATCCGCAGTGTGACGGATCACGCTAGTGCACTGGTACTTCTGGAAAATGGCTGCATCTTCTGGAGAGTGTTGCAGTTTAGGTGGTGACCCTGAAAGGGTGGCCTCACAGTGGGGTGGGCTGTAGGGTGGCGTCATGCACTGTAAGAAAAGTCAAAGAGTCGGACTAAGTTTTCAGTTCTACTGCCAATCCACTCACACCACTTAATATTTTTGCAGGTTATGAACACAAATTTTAATGTATTTTGCTGAGACAGACCAACATAAAGTAGTGGATTACTGAAAAGAGGGAAAGAGGATGCATGGTTTTCATTGTGTTGATTTGCAGGTCACAAAGACACATCTCTTAACAGCTTCTTCCAGGATAGCCCAGTGAATAGTTTCATCCTTCTGCCTGTCAACTTTGACGATCTTCATTGTCCCTCCTTATAAAACACCGACAGCATGATGCTGCTGCCACCCTGTTTAACTTTAGAGATAATTTGCTCAGGGTGTCAACTATCCACATTTGGAGATCAACAAACTTTTTTATTCTCTGTTCAGACAAACTTAACAACATTTCGCTGAGTCACTTATAGGCTTGTGGCAAGCTGGAAATTGGACCTCTAATGTGTTTCTTTCAACACTGGCTTTCTTCTTACCACCCTTCCATTAAGGTCCAGATTCATGAAGTGCTCCACTAATAGCGTTAACAGATCTTCCCATTTGAGCTGTACCCCTTACTTCAGAGATACTTTGGCTTTCGTGGCCGCTTTTTAGTTGAGTAATCCTTGATTTGCAGATGATAGATTGAACATTGCTCCATGAGATGTTCAAAACTCGGATAACTGTTTTATAGCCTCACCTTGCTTTAAATCTCTCACACAACTTTATCCCTGGCCAGTCTGTTACGTCCCTTGGTCTTCATGAGTTCACTAAAAGTCTCCAAAAACCCCATAGATGCCTTCACAGAACTGTATGCATGTTACACTTTTCTTTCTTATTTTTTACATTTTGCTTGAGAAAATTTTTATTTTACAAATATGAACAGTGAGGCCCTGAAGGTGTGAGGGGTGGGGAGGCATGGCTATACTTGGAAAAATGCTACTGGAACACCCAGAGAATCTTGTTCAGGACCCATATGAACATCTTCTGGTGCCGCCACTGGATATGCGCTAATTTGTGTTGGTCCGTCAAATGACAGCTGGCCAAAATACAATGAAGAAAAGAAAGCAAACAATGTGACATTCGCTGAAACTATAGTTCACTTACAAAAGAAGACTCATGCATCGCAGAAGGACCGGAGGGCACGGAGTCATCCTCTGAGCATTCTGAGGAGGGGGTGAGGGGTCTGGGCTGCTTGGGCCTGAAGTTCCTCATCTTCCAGTGCTCAGTCATGGAGATCAGAGCTTCCACGGCCCACAGGTCACCTGCACCCATTGAAGAAGGCTGGAAATCAGACCGGGTGTCTAACACCTCACTTTGGTCCGTTTCAACTTTCATTCTAGAGATCTGACAGGCAAAAACAAGAGAGAAGTGTTGAGAATTTGCACCGGGCTTCACACAGTAATGTCTAATGCTTCACTGACAGTCATCATGTGGAGGTTATTTAGTTTTCAGGTTTATTGATTCAGCTATTTCCAGGACATGGGGGAGGGAGCACGTACTTCACTCACTCCCCTTTCACCTAGTTTCTAGTGGAAGCTGAGAGTGGTTACAAAACAACCAGACAACCCCTTAATGGCAGGGGTCTGGTACAGACCACCAGAGCCAGCCATCCTTCTCCCTCCTGTCTGGCATAAGGATAAAATGCATAGCAGGTTGCAAATATAAAGCAATCTTAAACGTGCAAAAGCAATCTATTCAAAGATTACATTTTGAATAGAAAAAATGCATTTTTTTAAGTGGAATTAAAAAAAATCTTACTTACATCTATGTTGGATTGGGTGATTTTTTTTATTATTATTTTCCCAGTCTGTAGGTTTCACCTTTAGGTCAGCCCTGTCGTCTGTGCGTGAATATCTGAGTGCAGAATTTGATGGTTCCCACTTTTCTCCTCTCGACCCGTTTCTCATTCATCGTCTCAAATGCGACGGGAGGGGAGGGGCTAAGGGGCGGGGCTTATCGCGGCGACCAATAGACCGCATAGGTGTGCTGAGGTGCCGGCCAATAGGAGGAGATCTCGGTGCGTGATCCGAGGCTGATGGGGACGTGGAGGCTGCATGGTACACAACACCTTTGACATGTGGGGACGGCAACGCAACACACACTCTCTCACACACACACACACCCCCTCTGTCTATCTTGCATTACTCTCCTAATTCTGTCGGTGCAGAAACATTTTTCCATCGCTTATAGGAAATGAAGATCTTACTTTGTAAGATAATAGATATTGCCCCTCCCCCTGCACCCCTAAAAAAAGATCAATCTTATTAGTGATTTTTAGTAGTTTAAACATTAAGATACAAATCTTAGACATTCTTATGTGTTTGAATGTTTTTATGCCTTGTTTTATGACAGAAAATCACTTCATCACTTTCTCCTTATCACTGGGTTGAATCCTCTCCATTGCATTCAGAACACATTAATACTAGATTCAATAATAGACTCAAAAAGGTGCTGGAAACATATAATATTTTGCTCCATATTGACATATTGCAGTTGCCGATGATATCCCTGCTGTAAATATCATGTTCCTGTAAATATCCACATTACACACCTGCTCTATTCAATTGAGATCTGGAGACAGTGGAGGTCATGTTCACAAAGCAACATTAAGACGATTCCAGGTCTGTGACGTGGTGCATTGTCCTGCTGGAAGTAGCCATCAGAAGATGAAATCTTAATGCTGGAAAGTTTTGTTGTTGTTTTTTCTGTGTTCCAAATCAAGTTTTCCAGTAAAAACACTTGTGCATCCAAAGAAAACAGTTAAAGGGGTTCAGGCATCTGATTAGGTAGCCTCAAAAGTTGCCTCCCTTTGGATGGGTGACTGGATAAACATATTAAATAATATGCAGTAGATTAACTCAAGGCTGGTACCTTCAGTATTTATGTTACTTTTCTTTAAAACAGACGGCAACAACCCTTTAGGGGGTAAAGAAGACAGGACAGCTTGAATAGCAGTCAATGCAATTTCTGGTCTCTTCTGTGCAACAAAAGCTCAGAACAACTTTTATTCGTTTGTTTATTGCACCAAACACGGAAGCTGCAACGACTCCCCTTCGAATCGTAGGATCCATCTGCTTGCAAGCAAAAAAAAAAGAAGTATGAACCTCATGCAGGAAATAAATATGAAGACGTTTGAATTCATATATTGATATAAAAGTGTGTGATTTGCTGGTTTTTAATAATTAACAAAAATCTAGATCCCAGGGGGTGAAAGAGGTCAGCCAACAGAAGATGGCGTCAGGCAGCTCTGTGGATTAGGTAAGTCTCAGCTGTCTGGACCTTCCTGCGCAGCACACATGTGGGAGATCTTCTGATGAGTTTCTCCACATTAACCAAATTTTAAAAATGCCTAAACATAAAAAAAAAAAATCTGGTTGGTAGAGGAGGTGAACCAAATGCAGAGGCTATGGACCTCAAAGCGGATGTACTGCATGTCTTTACCTTCTCTCTCCACCCTATTGCCTCTCAAAATACTTTAACATTCTTAAGCAGCACATTTTTGAAAAATCCTCGTCTTTTCAAAAGTAAAGCCCAACATGAGTAACTAACTAAAATGTTAGTTACAATAATCCCAAAACACTAATCATGAACATCAGCTATGCTAACGCTGAGACACTTCACCAACACAGTATTTAATGAAAGCTAATGCTAACGTGCTAACTTAATTTCAGATTATATTTGCCTTTGATACTTCACCCATAAACCACCAATTTAATTTTGACATAATTTACATGTCCTGTAACGCCCTTAGATAACTGTATGTATGTTTATATCTGGTTTGCTTATGTCAGTGTTCTATTTTGTTCCTTTATTTATCTTGTTTTGAAATAAAGTCATTTGCAGGCAAAAGAGCGGCAACGGAACTGCGTTTTCAAAGTTAACAATAGCACTAAACCAAACATTAGCTCTGCTATTAGAGCATTAGCAAATTAGCGGAAAGTGTGCCCACCAATTGAGCTAGCATTTTTCCTGGAAAGGCCGGGGAGACCCCTGTTTATCCTCTGGGGGCGCAATGGCTGACTTGTCTCAAACTCCCGTGTGTGAAAAACATTGTGGCATTTCATGCCTTATTTACAGCATGTGGCTGATTCTGAGAACTTGGTCCGGGAGGTTAAGCTGACCTCGCTGTACTGGCAGACTCAGTTTTCTATTAGCTGTCCCTTTCCAAGACCTGAATTATATTTTTTCTGCCGGCAGAGGGAAGTTATTTTAAACTCTTCTTCAGCTAATTATCGTGTTACTCCAGTTGGTTAAGCAGCTTTTTCCTGGTAGTCCCCAGACTGACAGCAGCCGGTGTAATGTTTTAACCTAATCTTCTTTGTTTGAATTCAATCGCTTTTTGATTGCATAATCGTATTTGAAGTTTTGCCATCGTCAAATTACAAATCTCGTCCAGGAATTTGAACATTTCCTCTGGCTCAAAGGTCACTCCGATGGTGGCTGAGTTTCCTGGCTCTATCTCTTTGTATCCATATTTAACATCACCACAGGTCATCTGATAACCCACTGCCCAGGCAGCTAAAAATAGGACTGGATTTTTATGAAGTTTGACTTTCCTGTAAATAAAAAAAAAGGGTACAGGCTTTTACTCACTGGACGTTGACCTGATATCTCTAACCTTTGTACTAAACTTTGAACAAAAAGGAAGAAAAATGCAGACCTTAGATGGTTACATGATATGTGGAGCGTGCATACTTACAAAGAGAAATGTTAAATCATTTGAATGTAGGTTTTCCATTGGGATTTTTGCTCAGTCCAATCCCTCAGATCATTTCAGGTAATGTCACATCACCAAACAATTAAACAAGAGGACATAAAAACGACACTGGTCACATTTTAAATATAATATCTCGAACAGAAAGCTGGAACTGAAAATATTTTTGGTCTAATAAACAAGAACAGTAGGAAATGCACTTTGTACAGTCTGATTTTATTAGTTTTACACAATACTCTACTTGGCATTTGTTCAGTATTAGGTAATGAATACTAAAAAGTCATGCTGCATTGCAGAATGTTGGAGATTAAAAATAAAACAAAATTTCCCTTCTATTTCTGCTTCTGATTGCCTCTTCTCCAGCAAGAAAGCCTCTCATTTCAATACAATCCCCCTCAGGACGTTTTACCATCAGCAGTTAATTTTAAAGACGAAGGTATTTGACAACTGTTACTCACCATTTGCCTCACATGTCTCACATGGGGCAGTGCATGAAAGAAATAGCTGCCATTTCTGGCACTATTTTTTATTCCATGGAAGAAGGTGAACAGTGCCACCTAGTGGTAAAAATATGGAAAACCCTGTATGAATTGTCCATTTGACAAAGGGAACTTTTTAAAATAAAGGTAAGAAAATAACCCAAATATCTTTCTGGGGCTATATTCATTTGAAAATATAAATATATATGTTTCTGTGTACATATTTCTGTGCAACTCAAACCACTTCCATTCATAATAGAGGGTCCTAATGTTCAAGCTACCTTATACTGTAAATTTTGCTTTTTCTTGAGATCCAATAAAAATGTGCTTGTTTCACTATATCCTCTATATAATTGGTGCATTCTCTGTTTTGGTTCTAGCCGTTTTCATTGCAGCTGAGTGACTTCTCAAATACGGCTCAGTCAGAATTTGGGTTTATTAGAGCACAACAGGTACCTTTACAACTTTCTCTGAATTAACTCGAACAGAAAAAGCTGTTAGAGTTTTATTTTTTTTTATTTTTATTGTTTTTTATCTTTTTACTCTTGTGTTTTATAGAATCTGTCTTTGGTGTAGAAACAAATACAGATGTTTTTTCTGAAGTGTGATGTTTTTGTCAACACTTCCTTCAATCTATGTTGGACATGAGGGACACAAACAAAATGAAATCTCCAAACTGTGTTTGGTTCAGAGTTGAATAATCTAGTATAGGTTTGACCAATCATGAGAAGTACAATAAAACTAGTTTGTGTACAAGTATGCTAGAAGCAAGTCACAGTTTAGAGAACTTTTTAAAACAATTGGTAACTTGTACCACCCTTTGGCTGTATGACGCCCTGTGTGGGAAGCCATACCCCCCATATCAAAAACTATGAATGTCTAAATGTGTTCTTGGGAAATCTACGGTAGATATTTCATTGTTCTTATTCTGTGACTCTTTTTATATTAAAGTGTTCTACTCTAATTATACAGGTTCATGACAAATCCAGTAGGTCTTGGAATTTTCAGAAAGTATCCACAGTTTGCAATTTGACTCAGTTGAATTAATTGAGTTAACACATTGGTAACGTTCTCTACCCCAGCCGCATGCTAGATGTGCTTTAAGAATATGCACTGTCCACATCCCTAAGGTTCCATGTTTTTTTTAAGGGTTTATTGGCTCTAGTGACCTTTATTTGATAGTGAATTGACAGGAAAGTGGATAATAAGAGAAGGGGGAAGACATGCAGCAGGGGTCACCAGGCCAGGAATCGAACCTGTGACAGCCGTATCGAGGATAAGGCCTCCATATGTGGGCTGTGCTTAATCCCTGGACCACCACAGCACCCCCATGTTTCATGTATTAATGTAAGACACTTAAACCTAGACACACAACTGCAGCATTGGGGAAAGGTAGCCTGCTGTTGCAAATTTCTGCATCTTCTTCCATTTTATTCAATTTAACTACATGTAAAACATTTTCTGAGCTTCACTGAATTAAAATGACTGTATTTAAAAGAGATCAAAATGAGGGTACATATTTTTTTTTTATAGAATGGAACCCAGGCTCCTTGTCCTTTTCCTTATATAGATCTATGATTTTAGAAGGTGTTTCATTTTCTCTCTTTGCCCTGTCTGGCCAGACACACATATTTTCATTTTTAGTTTGTTTACTTTGGATAGGGTTGTCCTATTGAGAAGAGAGACATCTTTTGAAGGATAGACTTAGTCAAGATAGCAACAACACAGTTCAAATCCAACAATCACACAAAAAAGTAGTAAATTATGCAGCTGGCCTAGAAACGCGTGCAGTTTGTCAACACTCCAGAGGTCTTTTGCCAGGTCTTTAAATTTAAAGACCCAATTTAGGAGGAAGCCAGAATTAAACCCACAACTTTCAGACTGCAAGTTGTGGGTTCAACTTGCAATCTCTATCCACTCAGAGATATTGTCATTATCCTACTGTCGTAATTATATTGCTATTGTCTAGGTCATGTAGATTTTCATGACCTATTAAGAGACCTAACTGTATATTCTTTATGCCGCCTCATATTTACTTTTCAACCACATTTTTTAGATAACTCTAAAGCTGAAGAGAAGACATGAATTAATTAGAATAGTAATCTGATCTTGAATTGAAAAGTCCAAACACTGTTGTCTGTTTTCTCTGCAAAATAAATAAAAAAAACAACAAGAGCTTTTTCTTGTACCATTTTATAGGTATTTGTGTGATGGATACCAGGGGTTCCATCCCTAATAAATTATGATTGATATTATATTATGTTGAATTTATTTACAGACCAAATGCGTTTTGTTCCAGTTCTTTGTTTCAGTTACATTGTGACATTTAATTGAACTTTCTTTTTGGGTAGGGAGACTGGCCAAATGTGGGGGAAAATGTGAGTTTGTTCCTGATTTCTATTGGTTTAATTTGAGTTTGCTAATGGTTTGAGTCTTACCTTTCGGGTGTGTCTCCACAGCAAGTTGGAGCAGCAAAGGGAGACAAAGGCTCCAGGTGCTGCTAAACAGCTCCTGGATCATACCATTTTCAATTAAGCAGGGTAATGCTCTGAGGTGTTAAGTTAAATTTATTCTTTGATTGATCTTAGTTTAGTCCTAATGATTTGCATGCACGCAAATATTTATTGGTACCATTTATTGTTTTGTGTTAGGTTTGTGTAAATAATTATTCCTTTTGTTTTGTCACCCCATTTACCTGGTACGAGTGTTGGAATTGCCCAAAGTATAAAAGCCAGCTTCTTTGTCTCACTGTGAGATAGGAGTTGGATCAAATGTGATCTGCAGCTTCAAATGAAGCCATCTTGATGGCATTTTGTTGCCTCGCCTCCTTCCCTGAACGCAGAGCTTCTGCTGGTCAAAGTGACAATCTGATACTCAAAAACCATTTCAGAGGTAGAGCAGTGAATTACAGTGTCATTAGCATAAAAGATAAAAAGCTGAGTACAAGTCCTCTGTCAGTTTATTCATACAGAGAATGAAAAACTAATGGGCTGAGACATGAGCCTTGTTGAATCCCCCCTATGCACTTGCAATAACTGAGGTAGAACCATCTACCTGAATTGCCTGGACTCTTCTATCTACATGATGCTTTGCAAATATAATACATTCCATAATATTTGTGCTGATATTATCTATTAAGAAACTGCAGCTGCTTGTGTCATGTGTTATGCTTTTCTACATTTCCGTTAAGTATATACTTTTTTCAACCCTAATGGAGAAAACTATATGAAAGGAAGCTTAATATAATCAGCCATGATTAGTTTGCAAATTACTACCACTATACTAATGCGGTTTACAACAAATGTTCAATGCAGTCTCTTCGTTTGACTGTATGGGATATTGTCTTTATTCTATTTCAAGAGAAAAACAATAACACAACCGACCACTGTCTTTGAACTACTCTTTTTTTTGTGTGTGTGTACTGACGGCAGTTTAGCCCTTCCACACTATCGAGAACTAAATGCATATGAACCAAGACGAAGTATATATGCCTCGGTTAGAACCAGCACTTTGAAGCTCGACGGTGTTCCTTTCCGCAAAATTGCTCCTGTGGCAATTTTCGAGGCCACTCCGATCCAATTGAACACATTTCCTGTTTGCGCTGGAGCTCCAAGCAGCGGAGCGGCTGCATGTGCACTTATCAACACTAACAGAAGAAGCTCGGTAGAGTTAAGATGGCGGCATGTGGGTGAGGAGGCAGGGATCCAAACTCTTGGTTTTTTCGCAATTAAACGACTCCTATGAACGCACATACGTACCAGCATTTGAAGGAATAACAGTTTCCACACCGTTCACGCGTCTGTGTGTGATCTTTGGACTGACTCCATGACATCTATTCACTTCGTCGTCCACCCGTTGCCGGGGACCGAGGATCAGCTCAATGACAGGTATTTTGTTGCAGTACACGAACAAGAACAAATTAAGTCACTGTTTATGGGCTGGTTGCGTTAAAGAGCACTCTGCGTGGTGTTCGCCGCCGATGTTGATGCTGTCATGTGTTTGCTTTTGGGTTTTGGCGATTAGAATGTGAGCCCTTTGGGATGATAGAAGGCCCGGCATTTTGAGCAGTCCCTCGTTAGCTAGCTGCTAACTGTGAAACGCTAGCAGGACGTTTCTTGGTTCTTTGGACGGATTGGCTCGCACTCAAAGTTGAGATAGACAATGCGGGTTGGGGGATGGGGGCAAGAGGGGGGAAATGTTGGACTTTTAACACGAGCATTTTTAAAATGTCCACCCTTTTGGCATAAATGACGTGTATCCACTCGGGGCACGAGTATTAATTTGTTTTGTAGGCGTTCGGGGGATTATTATGATCAATGAAGTAGCTAACGCCTGCTAACTGTTAGTTAGCCATGAAGGCTAGCTGGCTAGGTTTTCTCAGCCACGCGCATAACAAAGGCAAATTTTCTGACTTCAGAGTCTTTGGTTCATTTTTTCTTCTCATCTTGTAACTCAGTTTCACGTTTTCTCACTAATATTTGAGGAAAAATTACTTCATCTTTTGTTGCTAACGTTGCGCACTGAGATGCATATCTAAAATCTGCGGCTAAGCAGAGCTGGCAACATTACAAATACATTAATCTTGTTATCGACTTTATAACCGTGGGGAGCCCTGGGTTTAAAACTGCTTTTTTATATATATCTGAGCACACAATCAAGTCACATTTCTTTTAAATGCTAGCTTCATTTTAAAGGCAAAGTTCCTCAATAACACAGTGCTGCTACATATTCTGTTCTCTGACTCTTACTAGTTTATTTTTACATTCGTAAACAAAACAAAAAAAAGTCATTAATCAATAGTATTTGCGTTAAAGCGATCCTTGAATTTGGGTGAACTCTGTGTAGTTCGACTCAACATGTGATTTATGTTGGATCTATTTATACTATCCTTCGAGATCGAACTGATTAATGAGCTGTTCCACTTAGAGACAAAGAGGTGAGAAGTCAGGGTTTTGCTTTCTTTTTTTTTTTTAACACATTGACCTTGAGATTAAAGGCCAGATTAAAGCAGAGTTTTGCATTTTAACTGGGCTTCAGTCTGACAGGAAAGATCGGTTCGCTCTGCCGGAGCAATCTTTGGTGAGAACAGCCACAGAAGTGTGTTGGTGACATGGACCACTGGTTTCCTAAAGAGGGCATGGCAGCTCCATCCTGCGTGTCTGTCACCATGTGCTGTTAAGAGATCACCCCCGCCCCCGCCCCCACCACCACCACTACCCCTCTCATAGCTATCACTGAACTTCCGGTTGTCAAATCAAGTAGGTGGGCCTCCATCTGAAATAAGGGATCGGTCCAGTTGAGCCGTTTGCTGTAAACATCTGGTCCGACTTCCTCAGCTTGATGTCTTTTTTGACACGCCGCTGCTTTGTTTTTGGTGTCACTGTTGCAGAAGGTGGAGCTGAATACATCGCAATATCTCAATTGCAGAAGACCGCGTGGACGCACCGTTTGGTGGGCTTCCTGCCCGCACCGCCTCCACGTTTTATAGATTTTAGTGACATGGGTGCTGCAGCTTGCTACAGGGAATTTTCCACCAATCCGGTTCCAGTATGTACCAAGTTGGTGGTTCTCCGCCGGGCCGGAGGAAAGAAGCTGTTTTCAGGAGGAGCCGAGGGGGTGGGCTCACGGGGAACCAATCAAAACTCCAGGGTTTGTGTTGCATTCCAAATCTAAAAACATAAAAACAGTTCAACGGGAATAAAATGTGAGATTGGTGTCAGGATAAAAGAAGCAGACTGTCTCTCATCTCAAAAAAGGAAAAAAAAAAAAGAAAAAAAGTCACTCATCCTGAAGTTTTAAGTAGGTCAGTTCGCCGCTGCGCTCACAGCTGATTTATTTTCCACTGAATTTATAAACGTTATTTCTGACTCGGTTCTCTTCAGACTGGTGTTATTTATTTATTTATTTATTTTAATTTTACCAGGTGATTTCAATAAATACTGCATCATAAGCTGCGTTTAATTCCTATGTTCCAACTTCTGGTGTGGATGAGAGGTCAGCTGATCAGGATTGAGAGGCGTTCACAAGCATCTCTGGTCGTATAAATCGGCGTTAATGGATTAAGTTGGCAGGATCGTGGCATCTATTTGCAGAATTTAAAAATGAATTCCCTGTAATCTTTTCATTTTTACCTCACTCTCTTCTGCAGTCACAATCCCACAAAAAAATCATTCTCTAATAATAAAACGCCATTACCGAGAAGAAAGGTTCGAAATCAGAATTTCTTTATTGTCACTGTGCCAGAAATGTACAAAATATAAACTCTGGAAGGTAGTGCAAATAAACAAGTGTATATAGTAGAAGCACACAAACATGCTAGTTGTAAGAAAAAAAAACAAAAAAAAGAAAGAAGTTGCAGCCAGACTTGCAGCTGTACGTCTGAGCAGTTCACAATAATTACAATTGATTATATTATAAAACAAATTCTGCTGCGTTTATTGATGACCTCGTCAAACCAGTTTGTGAAAATATAGCGGTGACTGTTTTGGGGGCTTTTCAGAATTTACTGAAAAAGTCTGTGGTAATCACATTACACTGTGATTATCACAGTGGACAAACATTATAATAATTGTCTTTTTTCCATCCTGTACAGTTAATGTGTCATTTACAGAATGACTGATTTGAGCCGTTTACTCCTGGATCCCTGCAGTAATTTGGGCTGATGCATGCTCATTGTACGGGTTACTTTGTGAGGGGGGAAACACTACCTTTTAATAATTTTAATTTACTTATGGCATAAGAAATGAATACTAACACACAGCTTGTAATTTTAAAGCCTACATCTGCATTTAATTTGCTGACGTAGTTTTGAGTAACGTTCTTCAAAAACCTGCTTCCCTCACGACTGAAATATCGTAACATTTGTGTGGGTTCATTTAAAAGAAGTGCAAGTTTACAAGTAAAATTGAAGTAAAACACAAATTCTGCTTTTCATCAAGTGAAGTATTTTGGTGCGTCTGAGATGACTGACTGAATAAAGCTGCCTTCCAGGAAGATTAGGAGGATTGTTGTGACTCACCTGAAAAGAACTGGTCAAACATTTGGGGGGGATGTTAAAAAACAAAAAAAAATCCATGTAATCCTGGGTATCTATGTAAATATAATTTCCTTAATACTCTTAGATTCCAAATGATCCTAAACAGATCAACACTCGGTACTTCAATTGAAAAGTTTTGAAACGGAAGATGAGATGTTGTGACGTTATTGAAGTTGGAGGTCTTGATGACTCTGCGTTTACATTTCTGGTTTCTATCTTATTGAACATTGTGGCTAAGAAATGAAATACAGCTGCTGTCTTATTGCCATGACTACACATCAGAGTTATAATAGTTTTGGGTTTTTCATTACACTGGTCAACAGCCAAAAAAATTGTGTGGGTTTTTTCAACTGTGTTAGGGTCATTTTGATGAGCTGAATCCAAAAATCACATTGGTTTTGCTCAATCAGGTCAACTTTCTGAACTATGGAGCAACATTAGCATCAAAATGCTTGACTTGTTTCACATATGGATCGATTTCCTGAGAATCTGGGATCAATGAGTGATGAGCAGGAGGAGAGATTCAAGGTTGTTACATTTAATTAATAAAGCTCTGTTAGAAAACAATTTTTTTTTTCTCCTAAAGCCTTTTTTGGATTGGAAATATTAACGGAAATGAACTGATAATGTCACAAAAATGTCATCAATTTAGTCAGAAGATTGGATTTCTCTAAATCAAATTAGAATAAAAACCTGATCTGATTGAGAAAAATGGACGCCAGTTTTGGATTCATCATTGCAAAATAGGGCTAGTACAGTTGGGAAAAAAACAGACAACTTCCAAAAAATATTCTTTTATAACCCAGTGCTACAGTGCTACAGTTTAGTTTTATTTTGTTTAACCTACAACTTCAATATGTTTTAGCTCGTTTTACAAATGGACAATATAGTTCCACTTAGTTCTAGTTTTTCCTCCATTAACTACTGTTTTTATTTACATCTGTTAACAACAAATGTTTTCTCAGTTTCCGTTGTCTCATTTTAACAATAACACCGCCACAAATAACATAGGAAGTTAGGACTGCTCAGGTGCATTGAATGTTGGCTAATATATTCCACGTGTAATGAACATGAATTTTTCATGCTAATGTAATATTTAGCCAGTTGGACAGTCTCACTGCAGCAGATGCTCACACCGGACTCTTAACGTCATTGCCCGAAACGTTAAAAGGTCACAGAGTGACGGCAGCTCAGATGAGAACAAGAGGAAATGAAAACAGACGGATATTGCAATATTTACCAATATTATCCCCACTGGAAGATTTTCTAATATCACTCAACCCAACATGCTCTGGAGTCTCATATGAAACAGAAAATGTTATGACTTAAAAATTCCCCGACAGATTTGACTCGGTTTGGTTTGCACTTTGTTAGCAGCTGCATGTTTAACCGTGACACTTTGTATTTTTATCCCTCCGCAACAGAAACTCGAATCCAACCTGTGAAAAGCCGATATGTACCTCGTGTTTGTCGCTTTGGAGGAAGTGAGTGCACTAAGCTGTTGTTCTCTGAAGGCTGCTTCATGCAGAGCCGCAACAAGCACAAGTCACCTCGACCTCAGAGTGAAAGGAAAGAACGGTCAAAACCAGGGAATCTGTTGAGTCTTTATAGAAACGGGCCGTTTTGTTTTCCAACGCTCTTTTTCCTTGACAATTTTAAGTTGCGAGCTTCTTTCAGAAAACACTTGAAATTGTGATATAGAAACTTTTTGTCATTTCTGTCTGTTTTCTGAAAGAAAAACATTACAATCCAGCATCATAATCTGGCGCTGTAATCTGAGTCCTGTGTTGGTGCTACATGGGTCTGACATAACAAATTTTACTGGGTGATAAATTGTCCCACAAGTTATTGCTGTAAATGATAATGTTGTTTTGAGACCATTTCCAAGTAATGTAATAGTAATGGCATAATAATGGAAGAACACATTCCCAAAATTCAATAAACTTTAAATTCTAATGGACATTTAACACTGGAACTGGAAGATGTTTTAAATATCTAAAATAAATAAACAAAACAACAAATAAAATGAATCTTGAAGTATCTGTAAACGCAATCAACCTTTGTAAAAAGGGACTGGTTGAGACCAAAAAACATTTTAATACTTTGATCATCCAGTTTTTGGTAGAAAAATAGAAAACCAATAAAATCCTGCAAATGGAAAGTATTGGGCTTGTTTTAATTCATCATGGAACTAATTGATTTATTGCTTATTTCGACAGGCTAGAACTTCTGTTTTATAAGTGTTTTGGTAATGTTGAACTTTGCATGATGAAGTGAGTTGTATTTTGCCAAAATTTTCCATACAGCGTTTTTCATAATTATATTTCTGTTACTCTCTGTTAGCATTTGTATCTTGTTGAACTTGATCTGAGTTGATGTGAGCATCCATCCACCACGGCAATTACTCACAGTAATTGCTAAATTTGGATTTCAGCTGCTAGAGATGACAATAATAATAATAGTTAATTTAGAAAAAAAAAGATTTTAAATAGATATTTTTTGCTTTTTAAGCATCACAACTGTGCTCTTATTTTGTAAAGTCAGCTGTCTGACGTGCACTTCCACCTGTTTTGAAGGCTGAACCCCCCCAAAAAACAAAGAAAACAAATGTCTTGTGTGGGAATGCTTCAAATTTTAAGATAAAAATACATTCATTGTTTAAATACTAAAACGATTAGGAAAAAGTTTATATGCACCATTGCCAACAGGGTAGTTCTACCTGAACGTGTGTGTATAAAATGTCAAGAGATTTTCTTCAAGTACCTTGTAGAAATATTTCCATATGGAATTTCGAGGTGAAAAAGAAATCGAGAAAGAAGTTATAAACTCCTCAAATGACATTCCTTAAAACCTGTCCGTAGCGGAAAGTGTAAACATTCCAGCGCAAGAATGTCTAAACGTTAATAAAAGCAAAGAGTGAAGCAGTCACTCCTTTTACATACTTGATCTCCAGAATCATATTTCTCTGTCAGATATTATTCTAGTGTGTCCTTTTAATACTCTGCTATTTATATATTGTCTCTATCAGAGAAAATGGTTTACTTTTACTGGTCCATTGCTTCTCTGGAGCTTTGCAGTTTTATTTAAGAAGAGAGATTGAGACGCTTTTGATTTATTAGGGGATAATAAGTGTGAGATCACCCAACAGCGGAGCTACTAAAAGTCTTCATGAATCTCCTAACAACTCTCCGGACAATTTGAAGTTCATGAAGCTGACAGGAAGTGTAAAAAAAAGGGGCGGGGGGATATTTATCAGGACAAGATGGTAAAGAAAGCCATGGCCTGTTATCCTGGGCAGAGTGGAGTGGAGTGGAGTGAGCAGCTATAGGCTTCCAGTTCTTTAATAATAACATCAACATGTCAGCTGAGCCCTTTGTCAGCCTGCAGCTGGTAAAACAATGTAGTAGATCAGGATATAACTAAAGGTTGTGTAACCTCTGTTACAGTTGCACACATTTGCCCAACTCCAAGGAAGGACGACTGCTTTTTTAGTCTCATTTATTTTCTGAATATTTTTATTATTATAATTTTTAGTTGTTTGCTTTGTGTTGATATATTTTGTTTATTACGTCCAGGCTTCGGGAAGTCTCCGAGAAACTCAATAAATACAGCTACAACAGGTGAGTTGAGTCAAATTTCAATTTCGAGATGCAAAGATCTGATAATATCTGTATCTGTTCACTCTAATTCTATGTTTTGCGCTCTGAGCGACTTCATGTTTTATTATTACAATATATCTAGAATTCCTAGCTGCACTTTGTAAACCATTTAAAAGGTTTGTTGCAGTTTTTTTGTTTTTTCATGTTTGACTAAAGTGGCCAACCTTTTATTTTTGTTGGCTCCTTTATTATCTTTTTTTTTTTTTTTTTTTTACATTGGCTGTTCTGCTTCTAATTACACTGACTGCACAAATTAAAGTTGTATTTAATTTGTGCATGTTCACATATTTACACTATTTGGTGTATTTCAGTTTACTGTACTGGTACACAGTACGAAACTTAATTCAGTACTATTTGAAACCTTTTTTTTTTTTTTTTTTTTTTACTGAATTACAAATTTGTAATCGTAAATGTACTGAATTACAAATATGTAATTCAGTACATTTATGTCTGTTTTTTTTTTTTTTTTCAAAAAAGAATCGTTTTAAATTAATTCAGCCGTTTTTCTGCATCAGATCGGTTTCTGCTGATACTAAACCTCAGATATCGGTATTGGAAATGATACTATTTAAGCTGATTGCTTAAATAGTATCAGCTATTTAAGCTGATACTATTTCCTTACTTTAAATAGTTTTGGATAGGGAACATTATTCCTTTGATTCTTAATTGTTTTTTTTTTTCATTGCAGTCATCCACATCTTAGTCTGCTGGAGCAGGCCACCCTAAAGCAGTGTGTTGTTGGTCCGAACCACGCTGGGTTTCTCTTGGAGGTAAGCCTAAAAGACAGAATTCCCTTTGGCATCTGGCAAATATTTGGATTGTGATTTCAGTTGAGCTTTGCAAATATGTTTAAGTAACTTCTTGTACTGTTCACTAGTTAGACTAGTGAACAGTCTAACTAGTGATCAGTTAGACTGTGCATTTACTGCGTCTCATGCCTTCTGCATGAGACGCAGTAAATGCTTGATGGATGTCTGTAAATGTTTTAAATGAGTGACCTTTACAGCTTTAAGTGTGCAGCACTGAGAGTCCTGAATGTGTTTTAGGATGGACGGGTTTGCAGAATCAGCTTCGCTGTTCAGCCCGATCGCCTGGAGCTCAGCAAACCGGATGGCGGCGATGGGTGAGAGACTTGTTAGGTTCTATCCTGGAGACGATTATATAGATATATAATATATATTATTATAATTTCACGTTTCTTCAATAGGTTAATTTATTAGTTTCTGTTGTAGAATTAAACCTTTTTGTTAGGATGATTTCCATCTAGCAGAAAAATAGTCATTCCATTCTATTTGTGCACTAAAACAAACAAGGTTATATTTCAACCGTTTTCAGACTCAACTTAAGCTTCTACCTGAGAGTGTTTTTTATTTTGAAATATTTTCTTCTCTTGAAGCTTTTGAATTATTGTTTTTTTTTTTTACTAGCTGCTGCCTTTTGGGTTGACTGGTTATGCATTTGGCTGAATGTCTACTACTGATGTCCTGCCAACAGAATATTTATTGGTTATTTCTTTTGAATTAGTTGGTTTTAAACTGTCATAGTCTTTCTGTGTTGCACACTTGTGGTCTTGTGGAAAAGGGGGAAGGACAAAACATGACCTGGTGTCTTTGGCAGGTTGGCCTGCCTGATTTCTTCCGTAATTTAATATCTTTTATAAAAGTTTCATAAATACAGTCAGGATTTTAAAATCTAGTACAAAAGTGCTTTTTCTCTGTATAATTTGATTCTTTACTCATATTCTATAGATTGTCAGGTAGTTAAAAAAAAAAAAATCTTTTTGTTTAATTAGCAATTTAGTCTTCTTGCTACTACAAAACTATATGTAGAGAAGTAATTTTTTTTAGTGCAAATGATTGAAACAGATTATGATCCATCATAAAATAGGAGAAAGCAGTCGCAGCCCCAAAACCCAAGAACTTTTTACAAAAGAAAAGTCTTGAAAGAGGAACGAGTTGCAGTCAATTCTGATTCCCAAGGGTGTTGCCATGCTGGTCTCCAAAAATACCCCTCCTGTTTTTCAGAGTAATAAAATAATCCTGGGCTAAACGTACCGTCAGCTGACCCAGGATTGCAAATAAATATATAATAATAAAAAACACAAAACAACCTTTTATCAGTCCTACTGGGACTGCTGTAGGTTTGTAACTCATCTCCCATCTTTTGTTTCCAGTTCAAAGTTGAGCAGTGGTTCAGGGACAGGAAGGAGCTCCAGGCCAGGCAGGACCAGTGATCCACCCTGGTTCCTGTCTGGTTCTGACACACTGGGCAGACTGGCAGGCAACACCCTTGGGTAAGTTCTGGCAGGGCTGGCAGACATATGGTCCTGTGAAAGGTTGGTGCTTGGAGGACAGCAGCGGGCTAGGGGTGTGTTTTCTGTCGACTTCGGTGCTCTACACTCCACACAGGGAGGCGGAATCGAGAAATGTGTCCCAATAATAATAACAACCTGCAAATAAATCGGTAGCTTTTCTTCTTTTTTAATTAAAGATAACCATCTCCTTCCTCAAAATTTTGGTTTTCCTCCTGATATGTTTGTTTCCACATAGAATTCAGAATTACCGTCTAAACTTTACCTCGTTAAGCAACTCGTTATTTGAACCATCATAATCAATATGCTCTAGGGCTAAAACGATGAATCGAATTAATTCATATTAGTCGACCATTGAAATAATCTGCAACTAATTTAACGATCGATTAAACGTCAACTGGGAAATACATAGACTAAAATTTGCCATTTACTGAAAGAACAATGCAGTCAGAGCTGTATTAAACCAAAACTTTACAAAAATATATACATTTTGCATTTAAGATAAAAACTAAATTAAAAAAAATCCTCTGTCTGTCTGGATAGAACTTAAAGGGCTCCATATAGGCAAGGCAACTTTATTTATATAGCACCTTTCAGCCAAAGACAACTCAAAGTGTTTGTACAAGAGAGCCAAAAACAACACACAACTAGAAGATAGTAATATTAAAAACAAACGACAACAAAAAAACCCAATAATAATAAATAAATGAAAGATATAGGACTCCTTAAGTGGCAGTTTTTGTTTCACCTGTTTCGAATTTTGTTAAAAAAATCTATTATCACCTTCTGAGGTCAAATTATTAATCGAAAAATGATTAACAGATCAGCTGATGCGTCCTTTGCTACAAATGATGAAATGTGCACTAAAAGAATGCTGTTATTGTATTTTAAGCAATAATATTTTCTTATTTAAAAAATGAATTTTCATTATTTTCTTATTTGCATCTTTTAATATATTTCTGTGTTGTGTAACAGGCTGAGGTGGTTAAATGGAAAAAGCTGCAGAATGTGCTAATTTTCTAAAAATCAGATTAATGGATAGACTCTGTCCATTAATAAATAAATAAATCTGATCGTCAGAATAATCAGTAGAATAATTGATTACTAATACCTTTTTATTTTTGGGTTGTAGTAGAACTTTATTTTAGTGCTTCCTTTTTAACATAAAAGTTGTAGAAGTACATTTGTTTTTCTTCTTACTCGATTTTGCCCAACAAAAAAACCCAACAGAAATGTGGATGTAATGCTGTTGTAGCCCAATGTGTGATTTGCATCTGCTCTAAGTTTCTGGCTGCTGTTTCTGACCGTTTCCCTCTGTGTGTGTATAACAGGAGTCGCTGGAGCTCCGGGGTGAACGGAGGCAGCGGAGGAGGTGGGAGCGGAGGAGGAGCAGGAGGCGGTGGCGGAGCAGGAGGCGGTAGCAGCGGCGGAGGTGGAGGAGGAGGAGGAGGAAGTGGAGGAGGAGGTGGCAGCGGTGGAGGTGGGAGTACTTCAGGCAGGTCATCAACGGCGGCTCGCGATTCCCGCCGCCAGACCAGAGTGATCCGCACAGGAAGGGACCGTGGCTCTGGGCTTCTAGGCAGCCAGCCACAGCCGGTCATCCCAGCATCAGTCATTCCAGAAGAGCTCATCACCCAGGTACGGCTGTTTCTGTAGCAACGTGTTTTATTTGAATTAACTATGCACATTTTGTTATAAACCAGTGCTTTCCTCTAGGCCCAGGTTGTCCTACAGGGGAAGTCAAGAAGCGTCATCATCAGGGAACTCCAACGGACTAACCTCGACGTCAACCTCGCTGTCAACAACTTGCTGAGTCGTGACGACGAAGATGGAGATGATGGAGACGACACGGCCAGCGAGTCCTATCTCCCAGGAGGTGGGAACACATTTGGCCAATTATTCCTCAGCATTAGAAATGCACTTGTAACTAATCATGATCAATTTAATTAATCTTGATTAATCAAGATTATTTAAATAATTGTTTGTTATTGCCTTGTTTGTAACATTCCATTATTACTGCTCATAACAACATGGTGAGACCTGTGGAAAGCATCCCGTACTTCACCTCATTTAGTTATAATGATTGAAATGCTGCTAGTTTTACAGTTATCCTTACACACGGATCTTTTTCTTGTTTTTTCCACGCAGAAGACTTGATGTCCCTGTTGGACGCGGACATACACTCGGCTCATCCCAGCGTCATCATCGATGCCGACGCCATGTTCTCCGAGGACATCAGCTATTTCGGCTACCCGTCTTTCAGACGCTCCTCGCTGTCACGGCTGGGATCCTCCAGAGGTAACGCAGCAGCTCACTAATGACTAATCACAGGAAGGCTTTGGTGGCAGTACTGGTGATGGCTGGTTTCTGTCGGGGTGGGGGCTTCAAAATCCAAAATAATAAGCAGGTTTTTCCCCATCCTAAGTCAAAATGAAACCCTCGAGTTTTGCAGGTGTATGGAAATTTTCTTTAAAAATATAGATGTGATTTGTAACTTTACTGATTAACACAGATGAAAAATTGGAATTTGACAAATTTCAGGTTGTTTGGTCTTGATCAGGTGGTGGGAATCTCTAATGTCCAATCCTTTTCCAATCAGTGAATGCAGCACACCCAACAATCTTCAGTGCGGCTGTGGTTATAGACTGAGGAAGGCACAGTTAGCGTTAGAAAGGAGGTTAAAACTCTAGTCAGAGAAATAGGAAGCTATTTAGAAGAAATTGTATTTTCTGTGGCGTTGTGACATTTCTGTAATTCACTCAGGCTGCAAGAAAGCCAGAATGAGCGAGGTTTTTTTTTTTAAGACAGAGTCGTACAGCAAAGCTGCAATGTCTTTCTTTTAGAAAACATGCTGGTTTTGAAAATGTTGACTTCTTTTTTCAATTAGTGTTAGCTAGATTTTCTAAGATGGATATCTGTAACTCCAGTGATAAATACAGGTGAGATACTGAAGGCAATTTAAAATATGAACTCCAGATCATTTCTTTGTTCTTAAGTATTAGTAAACTCCTGTCTTACAGGCTCTCTCATTCTAATACTGATTATTAGCTGCTTCCCAAGGCAAGAAGGTGTTAAAAGTATGATGAATGCTGATCATCATAGCATAATATCTATAATATCTTGAATTATAGATTTTACAGAGAAATTGTATTAGTCTAAAATTGATAGAAAATGGCCTCTACATTCTGATAGGAACGTGTCTACCAAATACTACAAAGGAAGCTTGCCTGAATGTTTGCGTATTTTTCTTGATTCAGTTTGTTAAGGTGAATATAAATGCTACATGTTTGGTGTTGTGTGCTGCATGGCTGTAGTAAATGCTATGAGCTCTCTGAGAAAGGCCCGCCAGGCCCACATGTCTTAACGGGGACCCTATTAGACAGTTTAATTTCTTTTCTTTAAAAAACCAAACAAAACAAAAAAAGCCCACTTTAAGTCCATATGCATGCTTTCTTTCATTCTTTCTCTCCTTCTCTTCACTTCCTGTTAGCTCACTCTTTAACACATGAGCGTGCAGAGTGACTCACCCTTCGTATATTTTTGATTTCCCGCTCATTCCTTCCATGATTGCAACTGATTGATTTGCACTACATTGATTTTAAGCAGTATTTCTCTCAATTCTTAAAAACGTTATTTTATTTATTTATTTTTTTCGACGGGTCTTTCCCAGAGAGTGGCTTACTTCTATCCCACTGGTGTGACCTTATTGCATACCAGTTCTCCTTCTTCCCTTAGAGCGTGACTCAGAGCTGTTGCGCGAGCGTGAGTCTGTGCTGAGGTTACGAGAGCGCCGGTGGCTCGACGGGGCGTCCTTTGACACGGAGCGGGGTTCGACGAGCCGCGAGGGCGAGCCCAGCCTCGACAAGAAGAGCATCCCTGTCCAGAGCCCCGTCTCGCTGGGAGAGGAGCTGCAGTGGTGGCCCGACAAGGTAAGACTAAAATCAGAGAGTGCTTTTAAAAATAAAGGTGCTCAACTGTTTGTGATGAAGAAAGTAGGTAAATGATTATTTTAGTAGTCGATTATTCTGATGATTAATCGGTTAAAAAAAAAGAATTTGGTATTTTTTGCAGATTTTCATTTAATCACTTAAACCTATTTTGTACAACATTTGAAATGCATAAAAATGCAAATAAGTCAACTTCTTTGTTAAATAAGAAAATAATTTTCTTAATTAAAAACATGTAGTTTCCTACAACTACAGCAATGAATGCATTTGCAGTTAAAAAAATACTTCTAAAATAATGTGAAAAGTTCAGCCCTTTCTGCCTGACTTTAAATCATTACATTCTAGAGCTGATCTGTTGGTTATCATTATTTTTATTAATCAGAGAGTAAAAGGTGTCTAATTGAAGACTTAAAAAAAAAAAAAAAAGTTTGAACCAGGTGAAGCCAGAACTATCCTCCTTGGGAGTTCTGAACATTAATCGATTACTAAATTAATTGATGACTAAATCGTCAACTAATTGATTAATCATGATTTATCTCATTAATCCAAGTAATAATTTCAGCCCTACAAGAAAATTAAGAAATCCTGGTTGAAGCCGGATGTGTCACCAGGAACCAACAAACAACCAAAGTCAGACGAAGCAGATCAGATTGTAGTTCTGCCGACGCATCACTGAGTTTAAGACCGAAGTATTACATCAGTAGAACACCACGTCTTTACAGATTTGTCAGTCATTTTCTGTTTTAAGGTCTGATAGGAAAAATAATGCTTTTATTTATTTCTTCATCCTCTGAATTGATCTCAAGCAAAAGATCTTCTCATGTTGGATGGAATTTTGTTTTTGACCGTCAGTAAAACAATGATTGTGAATGTTTGAATGTGTCATTAAAATCAAGCAATGGGCTGTCGTGGTCAATAAAAAGTTATATTTAATATACTTTTATTATGTCAGCCTAGATATGGACAGTATGTGCATCAGTCTGTACTCCAGATGCTCAGTCCTTCCTCTTTTTTTTGTATTCTGTTCAAATGGTCAACTCGCCCCAGTGGCGGGTGTGTTGCTCCAATTTACGCGCCACTTCATACTTTTACCCGCATTTGCTAATTTCCACCCCTGGTTGATTATTAAACGTCTGACGTTTAATAATCTGGTACCTAAAGTTTGTCCGAGTGTTGAGTTTAGATGTAAAGTCTAAATCAGTTTGTCGTTTCAATGAGTTATGAGCTTTTTTTAAAAAAAAACAAAAGACTAAAGATATTTAGAAAAATCAAGAATTAAATATTACTCAAGTCACAAGTTGTGATTAAACCGTGTCTGCTTTAAAAAAAAAAAGAAGGTTGTTTTAAGATATTTATTTTTTTTAAATCTTGTTGACTTTGTCAGTATGCTCTTTATGGATAAACATGGGAACTCCAAAGCTATAGGTTGTTACCTAGCCTGCACTCTGCAGCGTAACACACCTGGTAACGTAGCCTGTTGCCATGCCAACTTCACGTTCTTGATAACAGTAATGGACAACGTTCCTTTAGTTTTAATGCCTTGGCTTTTAGAGGAAATGCTGCCCCTAAAAGCCAAATAGCGTCACTGAACAAGCTTGTTTTTTATGTGTTGTAGCTCTAAGAAGATCCTCTCTTTCAGTTTATGAGCCCTTATTTCCCTTCACGTCTCATTTTCCTTCCAGGACGGTGTGAAGTTTGTGAGCATTGGAGCTCTGTTCTCAGAGCTGGTGGCGGTGAGCTCCAAAGGAGAGCTTTATCAGTGGAAGTGGAGCGAGCCTGAACCATACAGGAATGCACAGGTGGACGATAACCACCTGCATGAAAGACACTTTAAAAACAAATACTATATAAAATGTGACTCTGATGGATTTTTGTGCTAAACTTGTTTTTAACCTCTCATCTGTCACATCAGAATCCCTCCGTTCACCACCCTCGTGTTTCCTTCCTGGGCCTGGCTAATGAGAAGATCACGTTACTGGCTGCTAATAGCATCAGAGCTACTGTAGCAACAGAGAGCAACAAGGTAGATTTGCCCTAAAAGTGCAGAGTGCACATTTAATGCGTTCTTTACATATTCAGAGTGTTTGTGTGCTTTATTTTTCAAAAGGTGGCCACCTGGGTGGATGACACACTAAGCACAGTGGCCTCTAAGCTGGAGCACAGTGCCCAGTCTTTCCCAGAGCTGCAGGGGGAACGCATGGTGTCGCTGCACTCATGTGCACTTTACACATGTGCACAGATGGAGAACAGCCTCTACTGGTGGTGAGAGAATCACTTTTTCTCCTTTTTTCTCTTTTATTATTGTCTGTTTTGTGGATAATAATTATTCTGTGTTAGTTACAGAGATGGGCAAAATTGATCTTTTTGGGTTTTTTACTCATTTATTTTTTTTATTAATAGTATTTAGTTTTATTTCTAAATCTAGATATGATAAACTCAGTTTTTTAAATTAAAAAATATAGCTTTGTTTCTGGAGACATAGCAATTTTTTTTTCTTTAATATTTTTTCATTATTTATTTTAGTGTCTAAGTTATATAAATTTAGATATATTTTTGTTTTTCTTGTTTCTAAATTTTAATACATAATCTTAGGTTTTTAATAGTTTTTTTCAGTTTATTTCTCCAATATTTGCATTCATTTTCCATAGAAAATGTCACTAAACGTACTAGTGAAATGCTTTTAGATAAAAGTTTCTTGCCATTAGATTGGAATATGTGCTTTTTTTTTTAAGGAAAAAAAACCCAAAAAAAACCTTTTGCATAATTTTCCATCCCACAAAAATAATGTATCTTCTTTTTTGCTCAAATTTGCATATTTTAAATTCTAAAAATAATTTAAAAAAGGTGAATCTTTAAAAATGACAATACATTTTCTACAGCAGATATTTATCTACAATTATATTTAGTCTTTTTTCAAAAAGTCACATGACATTTGCAGCTCATTTGCAGGTTTATTTGAGAGTAAAAATGGGCTTACAGCTTGATATTACTGTCATAAAGTAACTATAAAAGAAGCTTTTGAAACTGGTACATGATTATATTCTCAAAGCAAAAAAATCTCAAAAACGTTTTGGTTAAGAGAATTTTAAAAAGCTTCAGAGCTTTGATCTATTGTAAAGGTTTTGATTGGCCACTCTGACCAGAAAAGTGATGTTTAAATTGAGCTCATTTACTATTTCTCCAAAAAGCCCATTATGCTTGAACAGCGGTCATTCTCTGTAACCTTTGTCACATTTCATTAGAACCTAAATAATTTTCATCTTTCTGCAGGGGTGTTGTGCCTTTTAGTCAAAGGAAGAAAATGCTTGAGAAAGCGAGAGCCAAGAACAAAAAGCCAAAGTCCAGTGCTGGCATCTCCTCAATACCCAACATCACTGTGGGAACGCAGGTGGGGGGGGCGAGACCTTGTGAATATTTTCAAAATTGCTCCATCTACATCTGAAAACACCCTCCCATTGTGCTGACAATCCAATGGCTGTCTTCTCCTAGGTGTGTTTGAGGAATAATCCCCTCTACCATGCCGGTGCAGTGGCCTTTTCTGTCAGTGCCGGAATCCCCAAAGTGGGCGTCCTGTTGGAGTCTGTCTGGAACATGAACGACAGCTGCAGGTTCCAGCTGCGCTCACCGGAGAGCCTCAAAAACATGGAGAAGACCACAAAGACCCAGGAAATCAAGTCAGTCCCTTCCTTAAAAATATCACTCAGTTAATTGATGAAGTTTTATTGTTGTAACGCTAAAGCCAGAGCTAAAACTTGTCCGTGTTTTCTTCCGCCGCAGGATGGAAAGTAAGCCTGAGCTGGTGAAGACTGAGATGGGTCCTCCTCCATCCCCTGCATCCACCTGTAGTGATACCTCTTCCATTGCTAGCAGTGCCTCACTGCCCTACAGTATGTCTCCTCTCATGCTATCTCAACCCATAAACTATTCGCTCTTTGAACAACTCACGAGTCTCGGCTGCGCTATCTCCCGGGCACGCCACCAGTTTCTCCCTCACAGCGCGCTCTCATTAGTCCTTTGACTTTGAAGCAGATGGTGCACAGGCTTTTATCAGCAACTTTCTCTGCTGAATGTGTTCCTGTGAAGCAAATGTGGCCAGCTCACAATATATCTGCCTGCCTTTTTTTTTTTTTTCTTTTTTCTTTTCTTTTCTTTTTTTTTTTTTTTTTTTACAGCATCTTATCATAAGGACCATATGGCAAGCTCTCGAGTGTGATAATAAATTTTTCAAAGTTGGCCATCTGTTTTTTTTTTAATATTCTTATTTAAATGGCGTTTTATTTTTTTAATGGATGTAATTAGGGATTTCAATTTAAAACTCTTTGCAATTTCATCCATTTATTAGCTGCATAGAATTTATCCTGTAGAAGCTGTGAGGAGCAGGTATGGGGAATTCATAAAATTAGCAAAAAAGGAAATATTTACTGAAAGCAAAATTTGCTTTATACCTCTGCTAGACTATTTTGATATAAACCTGAGCAAAAAAAAAATCTAGAATTATGGTCCCAAGATTTTGCATTTTTTAATTTATTTATTTTTTTCTTTTTAGGGTATTTGTGTTTTTGCATTTTTTTGCATGATTTTGCAGTTCTACTTTAGAAATATTTGCAAGGAATTTTACTATATTTTTCCCCCTTTAACTCCTTTCAAAATGTACAGATAGAGGAAAAAAACAGACAGATTGGAGATTGGAGTGTGTTCTGTTGCACTCCATATCAAACACACACTATAACTAGACAATAGTAAGGCTGTAGTATAAAGATGGAATACTGCCACCTGCAGGTTGGAATTAACAGTCACTTAAAAGCCATGTTTTTGACCATTTCTGTCGAAAATTTGCAAGACAATCACAATTGTGCATTAGCATGCAAAAATAAACTTGTATTCCAGTCTTGAGGCGGGGACAAGCGGTTATTGTGAAGGACTCTGTTTGTTTTATGTTTGGACTTGTCTGATTGGTTGAAGAGCTCTAAAACCAGTGGGAAAAGTATTTCAACTTCCTGCCTGGCCTACTTTCTAACAGCGTAGGCTTTATCTGTTAACTTATCAAACCTTACAGTGTTACTGAGAATGAGGCGTTCACTGCTCCCTCCGTGTGTCGGAGCCAAGGCTCAACAGCTCACTGTCACTGCAGTGATACTTACTGAAGAGGATTAGGGCAAATGGAAAAAAACAACAAAAAAAAGAATTCTGACTTTAAACTTTTGAGATCAAAAGTGAGAAAAAAAAAAAAAGTTAGAATTCTTATTTTAAATTTTTTTTTCCCATTGGTCCTAGTCCTTTTCCGTAGATACTTGTGCTGGTTCATGACGGCGTTGAATGTTTTACAAGTTATAAATCAGGAAGTCGAAAGTTGATTATAGTTTTTATCGCTCATAACATAGAAAAATCTTTTTGCAGCTCACTGAAATATCTCAGCAGATACTCGACAAATCTTAAAATGGAATAATCTTAATCTTAAAGATAATTGTTTTGATTTACCAATTAATGACTCATGCTTTCTTGTTGTACCAACTCGTACTTTTACCCCAGGATGAATAAATCAAGCTGCATCATGATTAAAGGGTTAAAATCCTTCTGTAAAATTTTTTTTTCCACCTGCGCATTGAAAATCAAACAAATTATTAGCCTAGTATTTAGATGCATATCGTGTCGACCACAGGAATGCCATAATAGAAACAATAATTTGAAAGTTTTTGCAGTGATGCGTCTTTGACACTTAAATATCTACATACTGGTAACCGTGCAGTGAGGGAGCCAGAGGGACTTGAGAATTCCCCTCACCGCCAAGGAGGGAATACGTAGGGGATGGAGGAGTGCCAGATATTTAATATACGCAATGGAGTATTCATTTCAAATGTGCTTTGGGGGAAAATCAGTAAAATTTCACCCTGTGTGTCGTTTTCAGAGCGCAGACGTTCGACCCCAGCTCCTAAGGAGGAAGAGAAGGTGAACGAGGAGCAGTGGCCTCTCAGGGAGGTGGTGTTTGTGGAAGACGTTAAAAACGTTCCCGTTGGGAAGGTGGGTGTGTCTGAAACTATCAATTGCTAAAGGTCACAATACGTCTTCGATGGTTGATATTCAGACCATAGCGGGTGTAGATGAGATCGATGGACAAGATCGGTTTCATATCCAAGTATTGGCCGATCGCCCAAAACTAAGAAGATCGGAGCCGATTGATTGGAGCAACCCTACTGCATTAATGACATATAAACCTCTGTGTAAAACTTTTTATTGATCTTTTCAGGTTCATAGAAAATTAAATCGTTTTCTGTTTTTGTTTTATTTCACATTAGATGACCTGTAATGACTATAGAACTAACTGATTGATGGCTGGTTGTTTAATGAACCAGAATCTGACCCTGTTGAAGACCAAACATGCAAAGGATTAATCAGTATTGATTCCATTTCAATTGCCATTGGAAAATAGTCACTTAAAATTTCTATCTATGTATTTTATTGTGTTGTTTTAATGGCAACTGTTACTTTTTTTTTTTTCATTCTAAGCAAAGAAACTCATGCATAACATAGAAAATAAATGTTACCCATTGTGAACTTGCGTTGAAATCATACCAAATCAAGCTTCTCGTAATCATCTTTGATTCAAAGTGTGACGTATTCCCATCACAACCCAGGTGCTGAAGGTGGATGGTGCGTACGTTGCTGTGAAGTTCCCCGGAACATCAAGTAGCATGACAAACCAAAGCAGCGCTCCTCCTCCAGACTCAGATCCATCCTCACTGTTGCAGGACTGCAGGCTCCTCAGGATAGACGAACTACAGGTAGACACTTCACTTCTACTGTTTTAACGTTTTGTTTTTTTTTTATCTCCAGCTTTCCAACATCAGGTATATGTTGATGCTTTAACTTTCAGGTGGTCAAAACCGGTGGAACCCCAAAGGTTCCCGATTGCTTTCAGCGAACGCCTAAAAAGCTCTGCATCCCAGAGAAGGCTGTAATCCTGGCTGTAAATGTTGACTCCAAAGGTTGGTTAAGTCTGCTTATGTTGCGGAAATTGGATGAATTATAATAATATTTTGGTTTTGCAGGAGTCCATGCAGTTCTGAAGACCGGTAACTGGGTAAGGTACTGCATCTTTGACCTGGCCACAGGCAAAGCTGAGCAGGAGAATAACTTTCCTACAAGCAACCTGGCCTTCCTGGGGCAGAGCGAGTGCAACGTGGCCATCTTTACTGCAGGGCAGGTAAGGTGGCCTCCTGAACAGCTGCAGCTTTTCCTTCAGTCAATTGTATTCTAATTATTATTGTGAATGCTGTAAGCTGTAAGCATTCACACTTTTCTGGTTGCTCCTTAAATTTCTCCGCGCTTCTTCTCCTGCATACTTTGTGCTATTTTCACCATTCAACTTTTATACTATTCAGCTTGCTCTCCTAATGCCGGCTATATCTCTTGGTGTTCATAACCTTCATACTTTTTATAATATTCAGCCAATTATTAATTTTTTCATAGAAACGAGGGAAACTGCTCCATGCTGTGGCAGAATTGAGAATTACAATATAAAATGTCCGTTGTGTTTCACAGCGGATGTGTCAGGTCCTGCCTATTAATTACAATGAATCATCCAGTTTCATCCAGGGCTGTCATGGAGGAAACAAGGCAGTGGCCATTTTGAAGTTGGGCAGTTTAACAGCTTTTATGCTGTTTTAACACCTGGGAATAATTAGCTTTTTTCATACTGCATGTGACATGTTTTTTGTAGTCACTGTGCTAAACGATGCCTCCAAATAAATCTTGATATCCCAGGAACCATAAAAGATATGGATTTCATTCACCCACCATAGGGGAACGTTTCTGTCCTTTTCAAATTTTAGGTTTTACATTTTTTTTTTTACATTGCATGGAATATGTTACTGTAACCCAGCATGCTAGTGGTGTCCTCTATGCTATCATTGGTATTTTAGCTAGTTTTAGCTTTTTAGCTAATTTTGGCTTTTACGAGAGTTTTTCACACTTCATGGACTATTTCTTACCTTTCTGCAAGTCTTCAGCAATTTGCTTCAAACGCTTTGTCTATTTTCACCAAAAGCATCAGCATTCACACTTGCATTTTCATAGGAAATGCACACTTTCTAGTCTATATTGTCCTCCCCAGGAGTCTCCCATCATCCTCCGGGACGGGAATGGCACAATCTATCCCATGGCTAAAGACTGTATGGGGGGAATTCGGGACCCTGATTGGTTGGACCTGCCTCCTATAAACAGCCTGGGAATGGGGGTGCACTCTCTGGTCAACCTGCCGTCTAACTCCACCATTAAAAAGAAAGCTGCTATCATTATTATGGCTGTCGAGGTAAATATCTGCCTTGAATAATCACTTTTTTTTTTTTTCTGGGAAAAACCGATTGGATAGCAAAAGGTGTTTAGTGGAAGATTTTTCATAATTTGAATCGGGTGAAGCTAAATCTATACCCCTTAAGGAGTTCTGGGTAAAACTGTATATTTTGTATTTAAAATACAAAAAACTTCGTAAATATGTTCAGCCCAGAACTTCTCAGGTTGCAGTTTTTGCTTCACATGGTTCAAATTGTGTAAAAAGAAAAAAAAGTGTATGTGTGTGTGTGTATATAGTATATATATATATATATAATTTTCATATTAAAAAATAATTATTTGTTCATATGCATCTTTTGATGTACTTCTAATATTGTATAAAAAATGAAACTGCAGAATGTGCCAATTTGTTTTATCCGATTAATCGTCAGAATAATCTATAGATTACTTGATAAGTAAAATAATCATTAGTGGCAGCACTAATATTTACAAAAAAAGGTGCTTTTTTTATATCTCAAATGCAAGATACATATGTATATATACATCTTTATAGTTTTATTTCTCTGGTGTTTTGAGTCTCCAGTTAATGATATGTTCAACAAACGAACAATCACGATTAATCGGATTAATTACTTAATTCTTGCAGAAACAGACGCTGATGCAGCACGTCCTGCGCTGCGACTACGAGGCGTGCCGGCAGTACCTGATGAACCTGGAGCAGGCCTTCCTCCTGGACGAGGGCGGCCAGGGCCTCGGGGCTCTGCTGGGCCATCGCTGCGACGGAAACCGCAACATTTTCCACGCTGCCGTCTCCGTCTGCTTCCCTGTTAGCAACAAAGAGACCAAAGAGGAAGAAGGTTAAGCTTTTTCACGTTCCAGCCTCTGGTTTTCCATTTTAATCCGCAATATTTGTTTTATCTTGAAACGGCAATCTTTTAACACTATTGAAGGCTAAAATCTGCTCCCGTCACTTTAAAATCCATTTCTTCCTGCGGACGTTTCCTGCAGATGTGACTGACGAAGCAGTTTTGTCTTTCAGAAGCCGAAAGGTCAGAGAGAAACACATTTGCAGAGCGTCTGTCTGCTGTGGAGGCCATCGCCAACGCCATCTCTGTGGTGTCGAGCAACAGCTCTGGAAACAGGACTGGCTCCTCCAGTAGCAGAGGGTAGGCTACGGCTAAATCAGTATTAGCTAAATCAGAATAAACAAGTGAAGAGCAACTTCTTGCTGTAAAAATGAATTCAACCCATCCTGCTGTGCGTTGCCGACAGGCTCCGTCTAAGGGAGATGATGCGGAGGTCTCTTAGAGCTGCAGGTCTCGGCCGTCACGAGTCTGGGCCGTCCTCCGGTGACCACCAGGACCCCGTCTCCCCACCCATCGCCCCGTCAAGTTGGGTCCCAGACCCTCCGCCTATGGACCCTGGTGAGTGCATCTAGACAAGAGTTAATAATTGCTCTCTGAAAGATAAGCTTATAACAATCTTAAATGATTTTTTTCTTCTCATCCACAGATGGTGACATTGATTTCATTCTCGCACCAGCAGTTGGTTCACTCACCACAGCTTCCTCTGGTTCTAATCAGGGCCCCAGCACCTCCACCATACCTGGTTTGTTATTTCCTATGGAACAAAAGAAAAAAGTACAGGTAGCAGGGTTGGGCATTTATCATGATAAGTTTCTTATCGTGATAAGAATTTAGATTTATTGTTGTCTCAATAATGCCAATAAAAAAAACTCCCAAACTGTCCGTATTGTTGGATTGCTACTTTTACTATTTTCTCCGTTTGTTCAATCAATAAATATCAATAAATTTGGAAAATGTGATTAAATGTAGTGACTGTGCAGCTTAGTGAGAAATGTCACACTTCTTCATGATTGGTGTCCTTAAGAAGCCCATTTCAAATGGGAATGTTTTTCAAGAACAATATTTGTGTTTGTGGTGCTATGAATGCTGCCACGCAGTTACAACTATATAGAAGTAATAAGTATTTCTTTTTAATCATAATTTTTTTTATCGTTATCACAATAGTAGCACAAAATATTGCTATAAAATTCTAAATCCATATTGCCCACCCATATACAAAACCAACTTTTACACTTTCTTCCTTGACTACACTTCTATTCAAACAGGCTAAGGCTTTCTACTTTGTGTTCAATTCTCTACAACGTTATTACAGATGCTGAAAAAGCTCAAGATATTTTAACCTGGTAAAGTGTGTGTTGGAGTCCCTGTGAGGATAAATAAAACGTTATGACTTTTCAACATCTAAACTGGAGCCACATGAGCAACACATTTTAATATTTTTAAGCCATTCTCCCGTTCTGCCTTCCTACAGGACCGTCAACAGAGACATCAGTGGTGGAGTCTAAAGACAGGAAGGCCAACGCTCACCTCATCCTGAAGCTGATGTGTGACAGCGTCGTCCTGAGGCCACACCTATGGGAACTGCTCTCTGCAAAGTAGGAGTTTTCAACCGCGTCTTCTCCAATAAGGAGACAAACAATCCGCTTCACAGCCAGTGTTGTTCCTGTATTTGTCTTTCTGAACTTCTTGCCCATGTCGTTGTGCATGTCTGACAGGGATGCCAGAGGAATGACCCCCTTCATGCTGGCTGTCAGTGGAAGAGCCTACCCAGCTGCTATCACTGTGCTTGAGGCCGCTCAAAAAATAGCCAAGAGTAAGTCAGCTGCTGTTTTAAGAAGTGGAGATGAAAAAAGCGGCTCGGTGCATCCCTATTTTACACTATAAACTACTGCAGGGATGAAAACTCATTTTGAGAAATGATAATCCCATTTTAAGGAGTTGGATAATATCTGGAGCATTTCAGGTTATGAGTTACATAAAGTCTGAACAATGTTTGTTCCAGTTGCCTCATATTGTGTTTCGACTCTTATTTCTTTGTTTTGATTTTTTTCCTTTTGTTCAAATGTCTTGAACACAGTGGCCGACCCGGAGAAAGATGATGCGGATTCTATGTTCATGGAGATGATTTGCCCTGCGGGAACCAACCCAGATGATTCTCCGCTTTATGTCCTCTGCTGCAACGACACCTGCAGTTTCACTTGGACCGGAGCGGAGCACATTAACCAGGTCAGCCATGAAGGACAGAGGGAAAAGCATTACAAGAGGGACAGTTTTTTTTTTTTTTTTCTCTCTCTTTTTTTCACTTTTAAGCGTTGGTATATCATGTTTGTTTTTGAATAGAATTTTTTTTCTAATTCAGAGTTTATGATTTTTAGGACATATTCGAGTGTCGAACATGCGGCCTGCTTGAGTCGCTCTGCTGCTGCACGGAGTGTGCTAGAGTGTGTCACAAAGGACATGACTGCAAGTAAGTTCTTGTTTTCACTTCAGCTCCGCAGGGACCTGAGAAACATTTTCCTCCTTGCTTATCATTAATTATTTTTATTGTAATTTCCATTTATTCTGCCTCAGGTTGAAAAGGACTTCCCCTACAGCTTACTGTGACTGTTGGGAGAAATGCAAGTGCAAAACACTGATAGCTGGCCAGAAGGCTGCCCGCCTGGATTTGCTCTACAGGTTGCTAACGACAACAAACCTGGTCACTACACCAAACAGCAGGTCAGCTTTTTTAAATTTATTTAAAAAAAAAAAAAAAA
The DNA here is from genome assembly GCA_903067065.1 of Brachyrhaphis terrabensis. Lineage (NCBI taxonomy): Eukaryota > Metazoa > Chordata > Actinopteri > Cyprinodontiformes > Poeciliidae > Brachyrhaphis > Brachyrhaphis terrabensis. The sequence goes on along the minus strand of CAEGAG010245581.1, from coordinate 27,956 downwards.
ACAGGATTCTTGCTGTAAGTGGTCAAAAATAATTAATTAGCAGCTGCTAATGGCCCTAATGCTGTCTGGACTTTTGTAAGGCAGGGTGTCGGTGCACATTAAGAAGTCTTAAAATCATGTCTAAATTTTAAGGCCTAAAAATGTCTTACAATCATAGAAAGAAAAAAGTGAGTTGGCCTTAAATAGATTCATCACAAATCTTTGAATTTTGCCACGTCTGGGCTGTTTTATCTCGTATACTGGTATGTCTTTTTTTTTCTTGTGGGAAGTTTTTTCTCTGAACATTGAGTTGCACGCAATTTCCATTGTGTTCTGTGACTCCAGGTAGTTGGCCATTAAGCTAACAAGGGTATATTAGCAAGTAGGTATCTAGTTGGGTTTTTTCTGTGATTGTTTCACCACTGGCTCACTTCTTTTGCCAACTTACATGAGGCTTGGTGCATTTCTTGTAAAAAAAAAAAAAAAAAAAGAACAAAAACACACAATAAAAACTGTTAATTTGGTACTGTGGGTGTTAAGGCTGCAGAGAGCCGTGTGAGAAGCACAATTCTGCTGCTGCCAACAGCCACAGACACCCAGAAATGTAGGTTTTTGCTATGCCTGGTTATGACACAATAGAATCCCCCAACTATCCCTGATATTTATAGTTTTTCGGTGTTAAATTTCATTCACGGGAGCTTTAGAAAGGTCTCATTGTTTGTTTGTTTTTTGGTTCTTCTTGCAGGGGAGAGCATATATTACTGTTCCTGGTTCAGACTGTAGCCAGGCAAAGTGTTGAGCACTGTCAGTACCGACCACCTCGCATCAGAGAAGACCGGAACCGTAAGGCTGCTAATGCAGAGGGTGGGTTTTACCAACAGTTTAGTTCTTTTACATGCCATTTTGTGCATCCTGTGGGATAAACTGTGCTTGTTTTCAGGACTATGTCCCTAAAACAACCGCTGTCGTCTTCTTTCAGACTCTGATATGCCAGACCACGATCTGGAACCTCCTCGCTTCGCTCAGCTGGCCCTGGAGAGAGTCCTACAGGACTGGAACGCCCTCAAATCTATGATCATGTTTGGTTCTCAGGAAAACAAAGATCCGTACGTATTAAAGCAGAATGTTGTTTGGGTTTTTAGAGCGACTCGACCTGTATGAGACATATTATGGTATGCAGGGCACAAATACTATTCTGTATTAACAGCTGTAGTTTTTTACTACTTTTTCTTTACTTTAGGTATACAAACGTCTTGAAATGGATGAAGGCAAATCTGATTGCAAAACAATTGCATGGCTGTCTAGTGAATAATGGAAAAATAAAGCAATAGCTTCCAAATTAGCCAGATAGGCTAACCTCTTGTAAATTTTTTTTTGTTGTAATTTTCATTTTATTTTTACCTTTTTTTTTTTATTGAGTAGAAATATTTAAGTTCTATGGAGTCAGTTTTGGTGTAAGGCAGTGGTGTCCAAACTTTTTGTTCTCTGTTTTGTTGGCCTTTTTCATCATTCTTGACTTGTTTGTCAGGGTCTGAACAAACTCTTTCCAAGGGCCACACTTTGGGCCCCCCTGGTGTAAGCTCAACATGTTACCTCTTTTTTTTCCCCCCCTGTGTGTCAGACTTAGTGCCAGCAGCAGAATTGCCCACCTCCTGCCTGAAGAACAGGTGTACTTGAACCAGCAGAGCGGCACCATTCGCCTCGACTGTTTCACACACTGCCTCATTGTCAAGTGTGCTCCTGACATCACCGTGAGTCTATATGCTCTTCATACGTTCACATGTAGTGTGTTCAGCTTAGTTTTGTTTACTTTAATGCAAAAGATATTGAAAGTTTTTTCAAACGATGGTCATCTTTGAAATTGTTTTTTTTTCCCCCTTTAGTTCATTGACACTCTACTGGGGACTCTGATAAAGGAGCTGCAGAACAAATACACGCCGGGCAGGAGAGAGGAGGCGGTGGCCGTCACTAGAAGGTTTCTGCGCTCCGTCGCTCGTGTGTTTGTCATCCTCAGCGTAGAGATGGCTTCCTCCAAAAAGAAAAAGTAGGACCAAAGCTTACGGTTTTGACAGCAACCCTTTGAAAATTCACTTTGTAGGTTTTTGCTCTAAAAACGGGTTTCCACGTCTTTCCCCCCACAGCAACTTCATCCCGCAGCCCATCGGGAAGTGTCGGCGTGTTTTCCAGGCTCTGCTGCCGTACGCGGTGGAGGAGCTGTGCAACGTCGCGGAGTCCCTCATCGTCCCGGTCAGGATGGGAATAGCGAGGCCCACGGCTCCGTTCACGCTGGCCAGCACCAGCATAGACGCAGTTCAGGGCAGCGAGGAGCTTTTCTCCGTGGAGCCGCTTCCTCCCAGGCCGTCGCCGGACCAGTCCAGCAGGTGGGCCGAAAGCCGTGAAACATATTGTTTCTGTTGCAGCTTCTGTTCTCCACAAACCATGAAGACTCGGTTCAGTTTGAAGAACCTTAGGAGAAGATGAGGCTGGATTTTACTTGTTGATACATCTTGAAGTTTTTCTTATTTGTGTGTGTGTGTGTGTGTTATTTTTATTTCAGCTCCATCCAAACAGTTGCTTCTTACATTATAAGGAACCCTCAGCCCAGACGGAGCAGCCAGTCTCAGCCCGTCAGGGGACGAGACGAGGAGCAGGACGACATTGTGTCAGCCGATGTGGAAGAGGTGGGTAGCCATGTTTGATCTGTTACAGATATATTCAATCCAGAACCTCCAGACTCACTAAGAACCTTTCCCCCATTTGCCATAACTCTATTAAACAGCCATATTATTCTATTTTATCAATACTTGTATTTTCTTTTAAAGTGTATTTTATTTTTGTCTTTTTATGCTTGTTGTAATATGAATACTTCATCAATGTGCAGTTTAGAATTTTGTTCTTCTTCTTGCATTTTCTTTTAGTGCAGGTATTCTCTTTATGTGGGCCAAAGTCAGCAGCTCAAAAGTAACTGCACACCAAGAAATATTAATTTTAAATCATAATTAGTAGAATATTATGCCAGTGTGCTAGTTCCATTGTAGACAGAAGACTTTTTTTTTTTTACATACTCAACAGTAAAATAATCATGAACTCTTTATACATTTTTTCTGTAGATCCAAAACTTTCTCTCCCCAGTTTGCTTATTATTTTGGGCTTGATTGAAGGAAACTGAAGAAATATTTAGTCTATTCTCAGCTATAAAAACAGAATCTTGTTCAGTGTTCATTTAGAAAACACTTGGTGTATTTTAGCCAAGTTTTACTACAGCAATTAAAAGCAAATTGGGTGCAGCAAGGTGGACTTTGGAGTACATGTTAATGAGTTATGTTATTTATGCTACTTCTTAAGAAAATAGAAGGAAATCAGAAGGTTTTGGAGAGATGATAGCTTTGTGTTGCCTCTAAAGTAGATTCTAATTTGAAAGCTATCATTTTGTCCTAATTTATTCTTGAATTGTAATTAGGGAGCCACAAAAACCAACCCAACAGTAAATGTCTGTTTTCACATGTGTTACTTTGTAAAGTTGGATTGATTGCACCACACTTTGTTTTTGTTCTTCAGGTTGAAGTTGTAGAGGGAGTAGCTGGTGAGGAAGACCATCATGATGACCAGGAGGAGCAGGGAGAGGAAAACGCTGAGGCAGAAGGTCAACATGACGAGCACGATGAAGATGGTGAGACAGTTTTAGTTCTTTTTTTTGTTGTATTTTTTGTAGAGCTTTAATGTTATTATTGACTTTATCACTGGAAAGAAAACACCAGTCAGCTTCGTCATGTTGATTTGTCTGTGCGTTCAGGAAGTGACATGGAGTTGGACTTGCTGGCAGCCGCCGAAACGGAGAGCGACAGCGAAAGCAACCACAGCAATCAGGACAACGCCAGTGGTCGCAGAAGCGTCGTCACGGCAGCGACTGCCGGCTCTGAAGCAGGTTGATCAGCAGCTTTATTTTAGCATCTTATCATCTAATACTAGATTTACTTCTAAAGTGAAAGCTTAGACTCTTTGAGACTCTTATACTGTTCTAAGCAGACAATTTCCTTCCTGCAGTAGATGACTCTCTCTGCATCCATTTTGTAAAAATCGAGATTGATTACAAAGGCTGAAGTAAAACAGAATTTTAACCATTTTAAAAGAAATGCAATCTCATGAAGTTTAAAATATGCTTATGTGAGTGCTGTTTTACCTTTGAGCCGTTTTCAGTGTTACATCAAGTGGGGATTTACAGAGGAGCTGATGATTACTGTATTTTCTGGACTATATCACGCCTTTTTTATTTTTCATAGTTTGGCTGGTTCTGCAACTTACAGTCAGGTGTGACTTGTACATGCCCCCCCCCCCCCTCTTCATGGCACACTTTTTCTTTTTTTTTTTGACTGATGCGCAACGTATAGTCTGGAAAATACGGAATTTACAATTAAACGGAGGTCCACCAGTGATATTCCTCTGTAAAAGAATGAGAATGCAATTTACTTTAAGTCAGATAAAAAAAATATTGAAGTAAAACTGTGTAAAAAGCAAAAACTTTCTATTGGTTTGAATGAACAATTTTCAATCTGCTTTATCGTAAGGAAGGACTGTTTGTCTGACCAAAAACTCTTCGTTCTGAGCGTGCGTTTCACTCAGGAAGATCACCAATGATGCACTGCCTTCTACTTGCATTACCCATGAAATTGGAACTGTGTGTAACATTTTAGAAGTCTCACCTGGTCACCTCTCTAACTAGCTGCTAGCTTTAACCTCTGGGACCAACTAGTTTGGATTTATGGTAAATCAAGATGCTAAGAGAGTCATCTACTGACAATAAGATGATAATTACCCAGAACTGTTTACCAGAACCTTTTGTAAAGAATTCTCAACTATCACGTTAAATCTTTCTTGTCTAGGAAACATTCCCCCCACATTCATTTTAGTTTTACTTTTGTGTTTTATGAGAGAAGTAAAAAACCGATTCGCGTTTAAACAATTTCTATATTTTATTGATTTATAGAAGAGGCCAGTACTCTGGGAAGTGGTTTGGTTTGTGGGGGATTTCTGTTTAGGAGAGCTAATGATACAGCAAACCAAACTACCCCTGGCTGAATACCCCATGTATTTCATTTGCAGGCAGTAGGGTGTCCTTGGCATTTCCTATTTTTGGTATGAGCTCCTCTTTATTTCAATGCACACACAGATTTCAGGGCGAGAGTGACTTTGCAAACTGCACACACGGTTTCCTTCTGAGAGTTCGTTCAGTTTGACCCCTTTTTGATACGTCCCGACTATTGCCCCATGTTTGCTAAAGAGCGTCTCTCAATACAAGTGTAGTCTTGTCGACCTTTCACCTAAATGACATAATAATTAACTCAGTTTTTGCCAGTGGTTTGTGATGAAGTTTTTTTTTTTCCCTGCTTAAATTTTGCACAGTACATGTATCCTCTGAAGTATCAGAGCCATTGTAGATGGGAAAAAAGTAAATTTCTAAAAAAAAGTCTCAATTTTGCTAGAACATTTTTTTAGATTAATCTCAGAAATTTTCTTTAAAAAACACGGACATTTCTGAGTTTCAGGAGTAAAAAAAAAACCTACAAAAAACTAATATTTTAAGATTAATTTCAGATATTTTCTAGAAAAAGTTGGAACTTTTAAACTCAGAAAATATCCATGTTTCTTTCTCTAAAATTCTGATTTTTTTTTTTTTTTCTAGCAAATTTTCAACCTTTCAAACTCAGAAATGTCCTTTTCTGGAATATTTCTGAGATTAATCTCAAAATTAGAATTTTTAAATGGAAATTGATTTATTTATTTTTTTATTTTTCTTCTATCTACAATGGAACTAATACATTGCCATAATATTCTACTAATATTGCTGATGCTTTTTCTTTTCAGATTCTGATCAGATTAGCCTTAATATTTCTCTCTAGGTACAGTTTTTATGTGGCAAGAAAAAAAAAAAAAAAAAACTAAAACCACAGTTTGTTTAACCCAAATTTCGTTAAGACATTATGCTTTTCTTCCTGTCATATTTGCAGTGTTCTGCCTTGTAGTGGTGTGATTTACTCATGTGCATCTCTGTCTGTGTAAACGTGAATGAATGAAAAGTTAGAGATTTAAATCTTAACAACTGAACTTGTCCTCTTTCTCTCTCCCTTCGTCTTTCTTTCTGCTGAAGGTGCTAGCAGTGTCCCTGCCTTCTTTTCAGAGGACGACTCTCAGTCGAACGACTCGAGCGACTCGGACAGCAGCAGCAGTCAGAGCGACGACGTCGACCAGGAGACGTTCCTGCTGGACGAGCCGCTGGAAAGGACGACGAGCGCCTCACATGCCAACACTGCCGCCCAGGCTCCCCGCTCCATGCAGTGGGCTGTTAGGAACACCCCGAGCCAGAGAGCGAGCGGCAGTGGCCCCTCTGCCTCATCAACACCTGCTGGTCTGTAGCTCACCAATGGTGAAACGAGTATACTCTTGCTTCTAAAGAATTGGTCAATTTCAACTGCGTTTTCACACAGCGAGCTCTACCGGCTTGATATACATCGACCCGACAAACCTGCGGCGCTCCAGCGCAATCAGCTCCAGTGCAGCGGCGGCGGCGGCGGCGCTGGAAGCCAGCAACACCAGCAGCTACCTGACTTCGGCCAGCAGCCTGGCCCGCGCCTACAGCATCGTCATCAGGCAGATTTCTGACCTCATGAGTCTGATTCCCAAGTACAATCATCTTGTCTACTCGCAGTATCCCGCAGCTGTCAAGCTCTCCTACCAGGACGCAGTCAACCTGCAGGTAATGGGAATAAAAGCATCGCATCCCTGGTTTTAACACACAAGTTCGCCCCAGCCAGGCAGTCGGTGTATGTTTTTTTTTTTACATGGGTTTATAAGGTATATATTTCTGATTTACCTTATAAATTGTAAAATATTTAATTAGAAGATGAAATAATACATACTTGACGTTTTTAAAATGAAAACAACTATAGACCGAGTATGGATCCTTGGGGAACCCCACAGGTCAAATAAACTTTGACAGAGTAGAGCAAAAGTAACCCATCCATTGTTGTTATGATCTCCATCATAACAATTTGGGTTAGGTTCTGACTAAAGAGTTGTTGTTTGTCACTAGAATTATGTGGAGGAAAAGCTGATTCCCACCTGGAACTGGATGGTGTCCATCATGGACTCCACCGAGGCCCAGCTGCGGTACGGTTCGGCTCTGTCGTCTGCCGGAGACCCCGGCCACCCCAGCCACCCGCTTCACGCCTCGCAGCACTCGGCTCGCCGCGAGCGCATGACGGCCCGGGAGGAGGCCAGCCTCCGCACTCTGGAAGGACGGAGGTAGCAGAGTCTCCCAGCGGATTTATCTGTTTGCAAGAAACCAAAACGTACAATTGAAATAAAACGATTTCTTTTTGAATTTCAGGAGAGCAGCCACACTGTTGACGGCTCGCCAGGGCATGATGTCGGCACGGGGAGACTTCTTGAACTACGCCCTGTCTCTGATGCGCTCCCACAACGACGAGCATTCAGACGTGCTTCCTGTTCTGGACGTGTGCTCACTGAAACACGTGGCCTACGTGTTCCAGGCCCTCATTTACTGGATAAAGGCCATGAATCAGCAGACCACCCTGGACACGCCGCAGATGGAAAGAAAAAGGTGAATTTAGACGAAAAAGGGTTGCCCACATTTAGCTCTGTGTATTGCTTTGACAAAAAGTAGTTTTTTAATTTAAAATCTTAACATTTGTAACCCTTTTTTTTTTTTCTCATTTCATTTAGGAATCGAGAGATTCTGGAGCTCGGTTTGGACAATGAGGATTCTGAGCACGAGAACGACGAAGACACCAATCAAAGTAGGGAGAAAAACTCACTGAATTTTAAATAATGCGAAAATACGACTTCTTATCTCTTACCTGTTTTAAGTCAATAATTCCTTAGTAGTAATACAAATTGGCAGATTATTTCACTTTTTCCCATAAGTGAAATAATCTTCCAGTGGAACTAGTACTTTTTGTCAATATTAAGGAATTATTTATTTAAAACAAGCTCTTGTATACCGCTGAAAAATTACTTGTAAATTAGTTTTGTCGTTTTTTTTAAGTGAACTAACATATTTACATCAGACCCTAGACCAAAAGTAATTGGTGAGATTTTGTGTTTTTTGCAGTCTACAGCTGTGTTTTAATCCGTCACACATTCTATATTCTCAGCTGATCTCCGTTTCTCTCTTACCACAGGTTCTACCCTCCAGGACAAGGACGAGGACTCGGTTCCCGCGGAAACGGGTCAGAACCACCCGTTCTTCCGGCGCTCGGACTCAATGACCTTCCTGGGCTGCATCCCGCCCAACCCCTTTGACGTTCCCCTGGCCGAGGCCATCCCACTGGCAGACCAGCCCCACCTACTGCAGGTCAGACTTCCAGACGTGAAACGTGACCAGGCTCCTCTCCTGTACGGCTGATCTGGGATCTGTTCACAGCCAGTCTACAGCTGATTTGGAGGCTTCTTGGAACAGCAGCCGATTATAGGCCTGATTAAAGCGTAGCTAGAGTCATTCGGAGCCTTGGTTAAACTCTTGATGGTTAAAACTGGCTGCAAGCGATATAGCTTTAGATTTTTTTTCATGAATCAAAGAGTGCCAAGTAATGTAATGTTGTGTTTGCGACAGTGTGACTTTGATTACTCAGATCTCCCCAAAGGACAGTTCAAAGCGATGACCAAGACATTAGAGACGTTAACTGCACTCAGAAGTTCATGTCTGCCGTTATGCCGTACATCTGGGGGATTGTTCTCCGTGGCTTTAACTCTGTTTTGGTTCTTCACCAAACAGCCAAACGCCAGAAAGGAGGATCTGTTTGGGCGTCCCTCTCAGGGCTTGTACGCTTCGTCTTACATGACAACCAAAGGCCTGGCTGAGACGAGCATGGACAGGAACTGCTTGGAGGTAAACCACCAGCCCCTCTCTACCCCCAGTCATACCCCCCCAGCTTCACCAGACAAATACTTGCGTTTTTTTTTGGGTTTTTTTATGTATTACTGGGACAGAATGATGTGTTGAGTCAAAAATTTTCATTGCATAACCAACATCACAATCACAAAGTACTGCATTATGTGGTAGACCGTTACTACAAGGGCAATGCATTTACGGTTTCCATGACAATAATATATCTGGGCTGCTGGTTGGACTTTCTTTGCCCCGATGCTAACAACTAATGTAGATTTTAATTACCGCAATGCTGCTGGAGGGCTGTTGACTAGACATGGATTAGTTACTGGATCAAGATACTAAGATGGTAAAAGTTATACCTTGTTAACACATTATGCCGATTTTTGTCCTGATTTCAATCTTAGAGGCTCTGATTATTGGGATGGCTCTGAAAATAGTCAGAACTGGGATTCCGGCTGTGTGTGTTAAGAGTGATCTGATTTGGTTGGAAGAATTTAAAATCAACAGTCAAAATGTTGGTTTGTTTTGACCTGATGCCACAACTGATGTGGTGAACGAGAACACAGCCTGTTGAATGTGATGTGGAGCCAATCAGAAAGCGAGGTGACGGAAACACAGAGGGGAGTTTTAGATAAAGAAGGCAAAACAACTGTCATGGCCGCACCTGAAAGTCCAGTAGACTTTGGAGACGGTTTTTTTTCTCCATTAAATAATCCACAAACTATCGTCATTGCTGCTTCCCGGTCGGCCATGTTTGTTTACTCTGAACTCACATTTGGTCTCAAAAGGTTTTGTGAGATTTCCCGTCTGAAACCTGAATGTTGGTGAGTGAACTCGGTTTGTTTGTGGCTCTGACCAAAACTGTCATACCTCAGATTTTTTATTGTGTGTGTGGTCTCTCGGGTTTTGAAAATTGGCTCACCGTTTTAAAAATCTTGCCATGTGACCTAAGCTTAACATTTAAAACCGCAAAAATGTTCCATCAGTCAATTATAACGCTTTTAAACCTTTAACAAGATGTTAATTGCAGCTTTCTCCAGCTGCTTGAAGCATTGTGTGGCACAGATCTCTCTATTCCTCACCTTTTGCTGTGCACTGCTGGTCAGCTGGCGGCAATTAGGCTACTACTTTTCACTTGCTTCCAAGAAGAATTAATGCGGATGTTTACAAATATGTTCATTTTTTTTATTAAAGTCTTAGTTCGTGCTATAAATGTTTTAAGTTCTGTGACGCTATGGTATTTTTTTACTCCTGTTTATTATGTTATTAATATCCCATATCAGCTCATGCCACATCATGAAAGAACACAATGTGGTTAAATTCTAACCAGTATTGTCATCATAACCTTCAGCAATAATAAAACATTGTTTTCTAATAATACCAGCCATATGTACAGCTAAATTTCTACAGTCTTTAAAACTATTGTTTTATAGACTGTAGTTGCTATGGATATATTTGCATAATTTAAATGTGGATATTTGAAACGGTTATGATTGACTCAATGTTATAGCTGCAGATTGTAACTTTTATTAAAAAAAAAAAAAGTTTTCCATATTTATTAAAACTATCACTATTCAGTTACAGTACAATGTAAGACAGATAATCTGTGGAGAAAAAAAAAAAAAAAAGAGTTCCTCTGCCTTCTCCTAGTATTAGCTGCAGAAATCCACCACTGTCAGGAACAACCAATCAGAATCAGGAGGAGGGTCTTAGCGTTGTCAGTCAACCTCGTGGTCACCCCCTCCCACTTACTCTTTGCTAAGATACACCTGGTTCATCGCTACAGAGCCAGCTTGAATTCTAATGCTTGTTAGCATAGCCACCGATGATGGCTGATAAATGGTTTTCCTAGAACAGCGAGTTGTTTTTCCACCATTAGCACATTGAGCAGCATATAGGAGGGTGATTGACAGCGTTGCGACCCTCCTGGCTCTTATTGGCACCACTAAATGCTTTCTGCAGACCAGAAAAGTAACACTGGGAGGAAGAAGATTGTTCCCCCCCCCCACCTTTTTAACAAGTTGCCTGTTTAATACCATACATCTACATCATGCTGAAAGTTTTAATAAATATGGAAAAGACATTTCTGTAAAAAGTAACAAAAATAACTTTTTACATACTGCAACCTTATCTCCTAAAATGTCTGTTACTGAAGAGCCTCTCATTTCCTCGCTTAAACAGATCCTGCCTACAAAGATGTCGTACACCGCCAACCTAAAAAACGTCATGAGTATGGAAAGTGGCCAGCGGAGCACTGAGAACCAGACGCTGGGCGAGCAGGAGATGGAGACTTCGAAAGCGGGTCCATCTCCCCGCGACCTCGCCGCCCAGCTGAAGAGCAGCCTCCTGGCTGAGATCGGCCTCACTGAGAGCGACGGGCCTCCTCTTCCGTCGTTCAGGCGAGCTGCTACAATTCCCTTCAAAAACGCATCACGAATGTGAAGGTTTAAATGAAAACGTGTCTAATTTATTTATTTTTTCCCGCCTCTTGCTGTCCAGACCGCAGTGCAGTTTCATGGGGATGATGATTTCACACGACATGCTGCTCGGCCGCTGGCGCCTGTCACTGGAGCTCTTCGGTCGCGTCTTCATGGAGGATGTAGGAGCTGAGCCTGGATCAGTAAGCCTGGTTTAAGTTTTTAAAGAAGCTAGCCAAAACGAGGAGAAACTTGAAAATTCTTCAGTTTTAATTAGGTATTTTTAAGGTTTGTAAAGCGCTTGATTTCTGCATGAAGTGCTTGATATTCAAACTGCAACAAAATTCAATGTAATGTTTCATTAAAAGTGTATATTTACAGTTGAAACCACGTTTTTCATACACTTAATAAAAAGGCAGATACATTTTTTCTCACCATCTGAAGTTTAAATGAGACCAAATTTCTCTTGTTTTAGGTCGGTTAGAATGACCAAAATTATTTAGATTTGCTAAATTCTAGAAAACATGGCGAACATTTTTACAGATTTTTTATTTTTTTGCATATTGTGTTTGAGCATTTAACTTAAGCAGGAAAGTCATTCACCTCAACACGATGTGTTTGGATTGTTTCAGTGTAATTAATATTTATTTAATTCCTAGAAGCTCAGTGACTTATTGATCATCTTATACTTTATATGTTAAAGTTGTTTGTGCCGTTCAGCGTCTATCAGCTGCATCTATTCCATTGTAGTGAGAGTCATCAAAGCATTTTGGACCGTTGGAGCTTGAGATAACCATCCTGTTGTCTTGTTTCCCCAGATCCTGACGGAGCTGGGCGGCTTCGAGGTGAAGGAGTCCAAGTTCCGGCGGGAGATGGAGAAGCTGAGGAACCTCCAGTCTCGAGACCTGGCGCTGGAGGTGGACCGCGACCGGGACCAGCTGATACAGCAGACCATGCGCCAGCTCAACGGCCACTTCGGCAGGCGGTGCACCACCACGCCCATGGCCGTGCACAGGGTCAAGGTCACGTTCAAGGACGAGCCCGGGGAAGGCAGCGGCGTGGCTCGCAGCTTCTACACGGCCATCGCGCTGGCGCTGCTCTCCAACGACAAGCTGCCCAACCTGGACTGCGTTCAGAGTGTCAGCAAGGGCATGCAGGCCAGCAGTACGTGTCATCACGATTACAATTCAAGTATGCCAAACATAGAAACTATTGCATATTACGACATTTTATCCTGCCATGAATGATGCTTCAGTCATGCTGAAAATATTTCATTTTGCTGTTGTAAATGTATTTTTGGACAAACCCCCCCCACTGAAAATATATTTTATTTTTCTGTTCTGTCTGTTTTGTTTTTTAACCTTCCAGATCTGATGCAAAGGTTGAGAAACAGAGATCGGGAGAGAGAGCGGAGAAGTGGAGGGCTTCGAGCGGGATCTCGGAGAGACCGAGACAGGTCAGCGCTGATCAGCTGGGGCAAAAAAAAAAAAAAAAAAGATATGGAACCATACCAGTTCAAATTTTTTCTAATTTCTGATCTCCAGTTTTAGTGACCTTCTGATTTGTTTAAAGCTGCAGTATCTATCCTTTATAAAAATCAGTTTTTTACATGTGGTGACAGCATAATGTGACAAAGATAATCTGTGAAAAGATCAAACTCCTCCATGTCCACCCGGTGCTGCTATTGCAATCTAAAGAAACGCACCGCTACTGAAAAAAACAACCAATCAGAGCCAGGAGGCTGATCTTAGCGCTGTCAGTCATCCGTGTATATGCTGCTAAATGTGCTAATAGCGGAAAAACAACATACTGTTAGAGGAAATCTCCTTATCCGCTGTCATCGGTGGCCATGCTAACTTACGTAGCATTCTTGGCAAACTCTGCTGTGGGAAACCACCTATAGTGTAGCAGAGTGTAAGGGGTAAAGGGTGTGAGCAACGCATACAAGAGGGTGATTGACAGCTCAAAGACTCTCCTCCTGACTGGTCCTTTCTGAACGAGCGGCGTATTTCTGTTGTTGGCTCTGGTAGAAGAGAGTGGTGGTTTTAACAAATCTGTACAAAACAATTTTTATGAAATGATATACTCCTGCTTTAAGAGCAAACCATGAAGAACATTTTGGGATACTGTTTTTCTGGTTTTCCGAGTGTAAGCAAGCAATTTAGAATTTATTTTAGCAGCAGAGACGTCTTGTGTTGAGATTAATTGCTGTAAAACAATTTTTACTATTTTAAAACAAAGGCAGAATGATTCATTTCACATTAAGTCGCCAAGCTGCAAATACAGCCAATGGATATTTTAGGTTGACCGTCTTAGTCAAACGTAAATTTAAACCACAACAAGCCTTCTTTCAAATGGTTCAGAAAGTGCCAATAGGAATTCTACAAATTCTAAATATAATGTAAAATGAATAATAAAGCTTGATATCACTGAGTTCAAATCATTGGATTAGAGTGAATAGATCTGCCCTTATGGTTCTGGTCCATTGTCACTGATGTCAGGTCTGGATAAATTTATTTTTTTACAGATATTATCAGATTGGTGCTCCTGTGGTTCTGACATTGTTTTGGTCCGTAGGGACTCCAGAAGGCAGCTGTCGATAGACACCCGGCCGTTCAGGCCTTCCTCGGAGGGAAACCCCAGCGACGAGCCTGACCCCCTGCCTGCACACAGACAGGCACTTGGTGAACGACTATATCCTCGAGTTCACGCAATGCAACCGGTAATAAACCATCAATTTTGTTAAATCTGGAGGGATTTTAGAGTTGTGCATTATTTCTCAGCGACTGGATATAATTTAGTGCGTTTTTCTGTGCAGGCGTTTGCCAGTAAAATCACCGGCATGCTGCTGGAGCTTTCTCCTGCTCAGCTGCTGCTGCTGCTGGCCAGCGAGGATTCCCTGAGGGCCCGGGTGGAGGAAGCCATGGAGCTTCTCATTGCACATGGAAGGTAAATCCACCTCACCCCGCGGAGCAGGCGTGTAGTGAAAACAGGGTTTGTACTGGTGCTTGAAATCCTTGAAAATGCTTAAATTCATAACTACATGTTTTAAGATTTGGAAAGTGCTTCATTTGAAAGTGCTTGATAGTCAAACTGCACAGTTTTGTAATAAAGTGCAAGTTAATGTTTTATTAAAAGCCTAAACTATGTATAGTTATACCAGATATTTTCATATAAACAATAAAAATACATATTTTTTTCTCATTATCTCAAGTTAAATCAGACCAAACTTCTCTTGTTTTACGTCAGATAAATTCACCTAAATTATTTCTGTATTTGCTAAACATCCGAAAATTTACTGAGAACATTTGTTGCTTTTTTTTTTTGTTTGAATATTTATTATTCCTAATGGCTCAAAACTTGAAATTTTAACAATTTTTTTAGTTTAAAATGTCCCTGCTGTTGAATGTAGAATACTACCACCAAAAAATATTAACAGTAATAATCCAAGCCAGACATATAATAGTAAATTTAAAGTCTTTTTTTTTTTTTGTTCACTTATTGTTTTAATCTTCAAAGTGTGGAAAAGTTTGAAAACTTAACTGGAAAATGCTTGAATTTTACTGAAGGACAGCTGGTTGAACCCTGTAGAAATCACAGCAGTCTCTCTTCCATGTAGATGTTCTCTACATAGATTTTTATCATTTAACCAACATCAAACTCTTCTTGTTTAGGGAAAATGGTGCTGACAGCATCCTGGACCTGGGCCTCCCTGAAGCCTCTGAAAAAGCACAGGTAACTAATGTTTTTTGTCAGCCTTCCCTCCTTTTCACCATCACTTGTAAAAAAGAAATAAGTAAAAGTGTGATTTATCTGAGATTTCAAAATTAACAAGGTATTTCCTTACTGTTACAGCAGCAGGATAACCGGAAGCGCCACGGATCAACGCGCAGCGTCGTCGACATGGAGCTGGACGATCCGGACGATGGTGACGACAACGCCCCCCTCTTCTACCAGCCCGGCAAGCGGGGCTTTTACTCCCCCCGGCCGGGCAAAAACACAGAGGCCAGACTCAACTGCTTCAGGAACATCGGCAGGTAAACGAGAAAGGAACTGAATCCCACGACGTTGTAGGTCAGGTGAAAATGTTGCAACTGTAATAATCTGTACATTTTATTTCCCTCCAGAATATTGGGGCTCTGCTTGCTGCAGAATGAACTCTGTCCGATCACGCTGAACAGACACGTGATCAAAGTGTTGCTCGGTAGAAAGGTAGAAAGCTTTTTGCTGTGTTTATCTGTTTGCAGCAGCTACACATCTGTTTCTCCTTCTGAATGAAATAACGAACATATGTGTGATCTGTCACTGCAGGTGAATTGGCATGACTTTGCGTTCTTTGACCCGGTCATGTATGAGAGCTTACGGCAGCTGATCCGCCATTCGCAGACGGGAGAAGCAGACGCTGTGTTTGCTGCCATGGATCTGGCCTTCGCTATTGACCTCTGCAAGGAGGAAGGGGCAGGACAGGTACCAGCCTCTGTTGAAGTCCTTTCAATATACAACCTGACTAATGGAGCAGATAGTAGTCATAGTTTCAGAAGTTTTTTTTTTGTTGTTGTTTTTTCTGGTCGAACTGTAAATCAGCTGAGCTCATTATAGGAGCTACTTCTCAGTGAAATGCTGGTAAAAATGTTAAAGGGTTATTAGAGGAGCCATGTTTTAATGACTTCCTGAAGGCGGAGTTTCAGAAAGAGCAGGATTATTTTTATAGAGACAGAGACCCAATTTCAAGACGTTAAATTACAAAGTCAATTTTCTTTTAAGTCATATTTGAAATTTATAGCATATTGATAACAATGGAAGTCAACATATTTACCACTTTTAATTTAAAATTAAAGTGGCACCCTTTAATTTTTGACAAACAATTTTTAGATTTTTGATGTTATGACTGAGACTCCAGATAAACGCTCTAGATTGCCTCACTTCAGATTGGGGTTCTAATCTAGGTTCATGGTTCTTAAACCAACTTGGTGTAAACGCAAAGCAATCAGATTCCAAAGATGCACAAACTGCTTATATATAACTGGAGTTTGAAACATGATTGTTGGTCTTACTAAGTTTAAAACTAAACATTTGATCATTTTTGCTCCTGAATCCAATGAGACTTCAGCATTTAGTGATTTGTGGAAAATAGTGGAACAAAAAGTAAATGTCTCGCACTGCGAATTTCATTTAAAAATGATGGTAAAATAATAATAATAAAAAAAGAATTTTAAATGAATTTTTGTTGGAATCTGTAGTGTTAGGAATCTCGTTGAAACTAATTTCTCTGTGTGTATTTGAAAATGTATTGAGCTAAACTCATACAATGTGGAAAGGAAATCTTGAAAGTTTCAAATATTATAAAAACACTTACGCTACAAGATCGTCAGTAAAGACTAACTGAACCTGCCTGAAACCAGTCATCTCAACAACAACACATCTGAGGTCGTTGATTTAGTCATTTTATTTATCTTGTAGGTTGAGCTGCTGTCGGGCGGGGTCAACATGCCGGTAACTCCACACAACGTTTACGAGTATGTGAGGAAGTACGCAGAGCACAGGATGCTGGTGGTGGCCGAGCAGCCGCTCCACGTGAGTCAAAACGCTAATGTCGCCTTTGAGACCGGTGGGTTTTATTTTGTGGCCAAATGTTGTGTGATTCACCAACATTATTTCCCCTTTGTTTCTTTGAAAGGCGATGAGGAAAGGTTTGCTGGACGTTCTTCCTAAAAACGCCCTGGAGGATTTGACGGCTGAAGACTTCCGGCTGCTGGTTAACGGCTGTGGAGAAGTCAACGTTCAGATGCTCATCAGCTTCACTTCGTTCAACGATGAATCAGGTCTGTCACTCGCTGCAGTCTACGTTGAACCTCTGATGGTTTCCTTCTTAATGTTTCTGCCGCAGCGTATTAAGCAAAAACACTTGTTGGTCTTGCAGGGGAAAATGCAGATAAACTACTCCAGTTTAAACGATGGTTTTGGTCCATAGTAGAAAAGATGAGTATGACTGAGAGGCAAGATTTGGTAAGTTCTTCTTATTTTTCCTTAAATTAACCTTGGATTAATGATTAAAAATTTATTTAATGGGAGATTGACATTTTTTTCAGGTTTTCTTTTCAGAAATGTAAAGTTTTCTTGCCGTTTTAAAACCCTGCCTAGAATAATAATTGCTTTTTAAAAATCTACTATAATAATGCTAAGATCAAGAGTTCAGTAAACATGAGTGAATTTCCTCAAATGTTGTTTCTGTATCAAAAGTGAGCTTTGTGATGCACTGCAAAAACCAGCGTTCTATCTTTGTGAACCTCATTTATTAGCAGCATGTGCTTAAAACAGCCTGAATAAATGTTATTTTGCAGAGTAGTACAGTAGTATGCTAATAGGCTTTTTTTATACAAGCAAATAAGTTGGAAAAAAACTTCAATAGAAATGTATCACATTTGTTATCAATCTACAGGAAATGGGGAATTAATACTTGGCAGTTAAAAAAAGTGTCTGCATTTTTCTTGCCAAATTTAATGCTTTACTGGTTTGAACTTTCCTAGGAATGATTGAACTACTTCGTTATGGAACCACAGTTTCAAAGAACTGCATTATAATTTGTTGTGTGGAGCCGACAAACGAATCAAACAAACCTAATTCAAACTGGTCAATGATTCCTGGGATACGCGCTTTGTTTTCACAACCATGGACCAAATCCACATGGAATTAAGCTTAATTACAATCTAAAGTCAAATAAAACCCATTTGAGTTAAAGCTGCTGTATGTGACTTATACAAAAACTTTTTTTTTTTTTTTACAGATTTAATGTAACCATGCCATGACAGTAAAATATGAGACAATCTGTGAAAAGATGGAGGAAGAGCTCCTCTACCTCATCTATGCTACTATTGGGGTCTGAAAAAATGCATCTCTCCTGGCCAAAAACAACCATTCAAAGCCAGGAGGAGGTTCTTGGTGCTGTCAATCAACCTTGTGAACGCGCTAATGGCAGAGAAACAGCTTACAATTACAGACAAACTGCTTATTGCCTGTCAATGATGGCCTTGCTAGCTAACCTTAGCATCTGTGGCAGGCTTCTTTTGTGGTGAACCAGCTGTAGCACAGAGTAAGGTACACGAGAGTGATTGACAGCGCTAAGCCCCTCCTCCTGGCTCTAATTGGTTGTTTCTTTCTGAGCAGTGAATTTCTGCAGCTGATGGCAGGTCCATATAAGGCAGAGGAGCTCAATGTTTCCAGATTATGCGTCTCATATTATTACCCTGTCACGAGACAGTGACAAATATGTAACAAAAGAAACATAAAATGTACATACTGCGCCTTTAATAACACATTGGTTTTGTCATCAGGTGTACTTTTGGACGTCCAGCCCCTCTCTGCCAGCCAGCGAGGAGGGCTTCCAACCAATGCCCTCCATTACCATCCGGCCTCCAGACGACCAGCACCTCCCCACAGCCAACACCTGCATCTCACGTCTCTACGTGCCACTATATTCTTCTAAACAAATCCTTAAACAAAAACTCCTGCTAGCAATTAAAACCAAGAATTTTGGTTTTGTGTAGAAGTTCGACTGAAAGCTGGAATAAAAAAAAAAAGAGGAAAAAAGGTTGTTGTGTAATATTTACCTAGTTCCATTTTTGTAGATTTTTTTTTTTTTTGACCAGTTTTATTAAATTCAACATATGGTCTCTGCCTCCCCATCAGTTAATATTTGTTTGTGTTCTGAACACAAACTGCATATTTTAATTTTTATATATATATATAATTTTTTTTTCTTTTTCTTTTTTTTTTTGTGGTAATGAAGAGGTCCATAACATTCCTGCATTGGCACTGTAAAATGTAAAGCCCACCGCTCTATTCTATTGGCTTAAACCTTTTGCTTCCCAGGAGCTGGGTTTGCCAGGAAGCTGTCAGCCGAAAATCCTAGCCAAAGATGACAGCAGTAGACATATGAACAGGATGAAAAAGACACTGTGGTTACAATTTTGTTTCCTTCCCTATGAAAGTACTATCTCTGACAGATCACTGCTGCCTTTGTGGAAAGTTGTTTTTTTTTCTTGTACAGGGGGAGTAGGGAATTTCAAAATAAACTTGGATGTAAATAAGTTGTGTGGTGTTTTGCTTCTTTTGTTTAGAAGGTTCCTTTGCACTTCTTGACTTGTTCACATTGTGACTTCGTTGGAAACTGTAAGCTTTCAGCTTGTTCTTTGGCTTGATTTAGAATGGCCATTTTTAAAATTAGAATGGATTAGTACGTTTTCTCTGTCACAACAATATTAAACAATACTGAAGGAAAATAATATAGCAATTCTCTTAAATATATAAAAAGATCAACTATTTCTTTTTTGTAAACTGTGCCTCAACTAATCAGGTTGCATCCTCACAATAACAGCTGGTTTAGATTATTTTGTTTTGTTTTTGAATCCAGTATGTGATTATATTAATGTATTTGGGTGACAAACTTAATTTAAAAGTAAAAGCTATGAAAACAGAACAGCATATTATGTGGCTATTTTTGTACAATAAAATTATCGGGCTGAGGAATCTAGTGACACGAATCTAGGACTAGTCTCTCATGCAACTATTTTCCCGTCTTTGTCGAAATATTTTAATGATATATATTTTTTTGAGCAAAATCTAAAACTTACTAAATCTTCTTTTGGAATCCTACTACACTACTACGACTCGTTTATACGATGTACAACCTGGAATGTTGATTTTCCTACCGCCTTGAACGCAGCATTTCTCCAGTCATAACGGAGCCATATGAGGTGAACTTGCTGTTCGCGCGGTCACATTAGATATACTGTGCTGCTCAGATTAAGGGCACGTACGCTAATAATGATAACCGCTGGCTCTCTGGCCAGTTAGCTCATATACTCTCTCTCGGCAGCACGTTCAAGGTCCTGTGAGTCAGCAGTGTCCCCATCTTGGCTGATGCTGCTGGCTGATGATTTCATTGCCATCATGTCGGAGTGGTTCCGTTATTTTTAGCTAGCGTGGCTTGCTAGCTCCGCGGGTAGCGGTGAGCGCAGCGTGAATAATCAGTCTGTTGTCTGGAATAAAGAGGGATGGAGCAGTGGCAGGACGCGGCCTCTCAGCAGCTCAGGCTGCTTACAAGCCGTCTGAATGAATTGTTGACCAAGGGCCTGGAGTGGCTCCGCTCCGAATTCGGCGTGGACGTGGGACTGAAGCCGGAGCTTATTCCGCCATGGATAATCCTCCTTGCGGCGTGCAGCGGGCTGCTGCTGATGGTCGCCCTGTGGGCCTCAGTCTGCCGGACTATCTTCAGGAAGCGACCCGCTGTAAGTCCTGTGGACGACGGGGTCGAGGGAAAACGAGGAGCCAGTAAGCCCGTGAAGGCAGAGGAACCGAAGAAGAAGAAGAAGAAGGCAGAGAAGGTGGGTGAATGAGAACGGGGCTGTTGAGCCGCGCGACGCGCGGGGCTAGTTGACAGGCTAACGGCCACTCTGACAGCTGCAGCAAATGTGACGGCTAACCTAGCTAGCCACCGGCTCAAGAGGGAGTTGGCTCTATTTGAAGCTCTTATTTTCAACTGAATGTTGGTTTGACTGTTAAGAGACTTTACGGCGCTCTTTATTCTTCTTCCGTGTATTCTTAGAAAGCTCAGCCGAATGGGAGAGCTCTTGCTGAAGGACAGGAAGGAGCCACAGCGTGTGAGGAGAGACTGCCACATCACCAGCCTCCCCCACCGCAAGTCAAGACCGACAAGGTTGCAGAGGTAGTTCTGAATGGGGAACATTTCTTTTCCTGATTGCATCAGCGTCAAATGTCGCACCCTGCTAAGAAAAGCTTCGCAATTTTTTGGTACATTCATATAAACGCAGAGCAGGAAAGTCCATTGCATATTGTGAGAGTCCATAGATTGAAATGTGAGGTTCTGTACTTTAGCTGATTTAGGACAGTCTTTATGAATTTGAGGGATTTTTTTCCCCCTTGTCACCGTGTTACTCATGTAACACTTTTTCTTGTTCCTGTGTAATAAATTGTCCATTTTAACCCTATGCATATTGCATATTTACAGACAAAGAAGTCCAAAAAGAAGGCCAAACCAGCTGTGAAGGAGACCAAGGCAGCAACTGGGGATGGCAAAGAACCAGAAGAAGGTGAAATTATGAAAAGTAATTGTTTAATCAGCAGTAAATGGGTGTAAATGTGTATTACATGAGTTAATTTTTTATGTCTTGCGTTAAATTTAAACGCTTCAACACTCTTCATGCGTAACTGCAGCTGCATGTTCTTTCTGAACCATAATCAGTCTCTTTAACGCTGCAAAATGTGCGTTTCAGGCACATGGGAGACCAAGGTCAGCAACAAGGAGAAACGTGAGCAGCGCAAGAAAGATAAGAACTCGAGCGACGGCTCCGCCAGTCCTGGAGGAGGAGACACACCTGTGAACGCTCCGCCGGAGCAGCCCAGAGCCTCCGCGGCGCCACCCGCACCTCCTGCCAGCCAGAAGAAGAAGAAAGGTTACATTTGTTGTTATCTCGGATTTCACATGAAATGTGAAGGTTTCCTGTGGCCCAGTTATTTTGTGTGTCTCTTTGTTTTCGCCTCTCCCTGGTTGGTCTCCTGTTGATGAGGCTTACTAGAAACATGATTACCATGGGGAGTTAAATCTTCTGTGAGCGTTCCCCGAAGCGGCCGAGTGTGTTTACCCTTTGAAAACAGCCTCGCGTGGATGGCGCTCGTGACCTTTGTTGACCTTTTTCTGTTCTCAGGAGAATCTGCCAAAGCGAAGGCAGAGAAGGCTGAAGCTGCTGTCTCTCAAGGTAATTACCAGCACAAGCGTCTGACTTTGACGACTTATTGATTCAGCCTCTCAACCCTTTGCGATAGCAGCTTTAGGGAGGGGAATAGACATAAGTCCTTGAAATCTGAAGTCTTTCCTGTGCAGTTTTCAGTGGGGTTTTTTTTTTATTTTGATTTATTTAGTTATTTTTTTCATTTGTATTCTTTGCTGTTAGCTAACAGCAGCGTGGTACCGGAGGCGGCCGCTGCCACCGCTGATATGGCAGTCAAGGTCGCACCACAGAGCGCTGCTCCAAAGACGAGCTCCTGGACAACCCAGAGGCAAACGGCTTCACTCTGGAGAGCAGGTTCAGATGGTAAACATGTTTCCTTTTTTCCTTACTTGGTATGACATTGTTTCAGAGAGATCTTAATTGTTAGAAATTTTTAGATATTTTCCAATTTTTTTGCACTACAAGCACAAAATAAAATATTTTGGGGAGGATTCCCTGTAGATATCTAACATGAAATGTTACTTGTTTTCAACATGTCTAAAATGTTTCACAGTCATGTTGTCTTTATTCTTATCCTCCTTGAATAAAATTCATCCAAATCAAGAAACCTAATCAGATCAAGCTTCTCTTATTTTACAATACGAGAGATGGTAGCAATTTATTTATTAGTGTGTTCAAAATCAAAGGTTTACAAACAGTATGACTTTTTGGGTTTCCTTCCTCAGTTTGAGGCAGGTACATTTTCCTTGAGGAATTTTAATAATCGAGGTACTCGAATCATTCGAGGAATCGTTTCAGCCCTAATAAAAACATTGACTTTGTTGTGCTTAAGACACTTCGTAATCTTTTTTTGCTGTGTGCTTTGGGTCATTGTCCATTTGGAAGACCCATTTGAGCCCAAGGTTCTTTAATATTTGTCTGTAGAGTTTATGCCTGACCCACTGGAAAATACAAATGTAGCCAAGCAGATTTCTTGGTTGAGTTTCAGTCATTTAGTAACTGAATTGAGCTGCACTGTCACTACGTGTGTGTGAAACGTGTGTGTGTTTTAGAATCATGGGCTGTGCCGGTCCCCTCAGCAGAACTCAATCTGGTGTCTCTAACCGGTCTGGGAGTTCCTCGTAAGTTTGCTGCTCATTTTGTAAAGTGACTCGACACTAGATGGCGCAGTCTTCCAAGGTTTTTTTTTTTCCTCTGTTTATTTGATGAACTGGTTGTGTTTTGTAGAGGCCCAACCTGTGAGCGACCTGACCTGGCTCAGTCAGCCCAGAGTGGACGATGAGTGGTCTGGACTCAGTACGCTATTCCTTTCCTTTTTTCTCTTAAAGCCTTTCTGTTGAAGTAACGTACCACAGTGGTTAAGATCCAGCCGGTCAACGTGTGTGTTTTTCAGATGGAGGTTCAGCCGACCCCAGCTCTGACTGGAACGCTCCATCTGAAGCCTGGGGGAACTACGAGGAGCCCAGCGCCGTGCCGGCCAAGCCTCAGGAGCTGCCCCTCCCTGAGCCGGCCAAGGCTGCTCTGATCGCAGCGGCTGTGAGTCCACACACCATCCTTATTTACTTGATGAAAGTTAGCTGATGGGTCTACTTTTCCATATTTTGCTACATTATAATATGTAAGCTTCATTGTACATGAAGAGATTTTATTTTAAAAAAACAAACAAATTATAGACACGTTGCAGCGTGACGTCAGGAACACAAGATCCAACCAACCAGCTTCCTGCTGGAGGGCAAAACAAAACTACTCAGTGATGATGACTACCACTGGTTTTAGCTGCCAAGTTGTCAACATAACGTGCTAAATCTTAAATGTACTCTTGATATATAAAAGAAAAAGGAATGCAGTACTTTGCTACTGTCAACACAACTAGATGACAAGGAAAACGGTGGTTCATTCCTGAACTCTCTTCCGACTTGATTCTTTAAAAATGTGTTATTTCTTGTAAAGATATGGACAAAATAATAAGTGGTAATTTCTTACAACAAAAGTTAACTTCATCTGATCATACAAGTTCAAAAAGTTGTCAAAAAAAAACAAAAACCCTGGCACATTGGACATTTGAAATACAAAAACCACCTCCATCCCCATGTGTGTTTTTTAGCATCTTAATATACAGTAGGGTCTAAAAGTTGCCAAAATAATTAGAGCATTTCCAAATATAATTCATTACAGTTTTGAGTTCCAAAGTAACTCAGGTTTATTCTAACTTCTTGAAGAAGAAGCTAAATTGATACAACGTGGTGACTTAGTAGAAGTTCCAAGTACCTTCACAAGGCGCTGTTTTTTTCTGTTTAGTGTTTACGGTTGTTAGACTTTTTTTGTTTGTTTGTCCCTTTCATTGTTTAAAGGAGGATGATGAAGATGATAAGGACAGAGGTGATGCCACTACTGATGGAGCGGCCAAAACTAAAAAGAAGAAAAAGAAGAAGAAGAAGACTTCCGAGGAGGGAGGAACACCTGGCCAGGTAAAGATAAAACCCTGACCTCTAGAGGAATTCAGACGGCTCTAAGGTCATTTTGGTTGTGGAATCAATCAGACGGTATCATTGAACTTGTTTGTACTTGACTAAATTTCCCAATCAGTTTAATTTAATTTCCTCCTCTGTCCTGCGTCCTGTGAAGGTGGACGAACCGGCGAAGGAAGCGGCACCACCACCTGCCGTTTCGGTAAAGAAGCCGCCACCTGTTGAGGAGAACGCTGCTGCCGTCCAGCCTGTTAAGGCAGCTGCTGTGGAGGTCAGTGGGGCCGCCGGGGCAGGAGGTGACACAGGATCGGATAAGCCGTGTTAATGGCTCATTCCCTCATAAGCTTGTCTGGGTTCAACAAACGGTTGAAGTAAGATCAGATGCTGTAATCGTCACAAGCAGAGTGGTTTATTGGTCCATCTTTATTCTGAACAGATTTTTTTTTCAGCTTCCTGTCACCTCAACAATAACGTAAAAGTTTTTCTTTCCCTTCTCTGAACAGGCGAGAGGAGATCGACCCGTGAAGGACACCATATCCCAGAAACCCCCTGTCACACAAGTGCCACAGAAGCCGACCGATGGAGAGCCCGCTGCCAAGCAGAACCACCTTCCTGCTCCGACACAGCAAAGTAAGAAGGTCACACTCTGTCCAATGCTTCTCAAGGGGGCGCTGTTCAGGCATGTTTTGCTTATACTTGCAATGTAGTCGTACCTTTTTCTAAATAAAAACTAATGAATCAGTAAATTTTGTTATCAAAGTAAACAACCAAAAATTTAATTTATTTACATTTTTCTATTTGGTAAAAAAAGAAAAATTGTAAGACAATTAATAAGGGTTATCTGGAGTGTTTCTTTCATAAATTTTCAATAAACACTTTAATCTCCCATGGCAACCATTCACCAGTGCCAAACACCTGGCAGGACGTAGCTCCGCCTTTAAGACACAGCTCCTCCTCAGAGCTGCAGTTTCCAACTTTCTTTCTCACAGAGCAACACTCCTTTACAACTCTCCACTCAGCTCCTTCAGACTAGCCAGCAGCAATTAGCAAACACCTGGTGGAACTGCTCATCTGCTGAGCTCATTATAGGAGTCGGGGTAATTTGATCAGGCAAGTACAAAATGTCTTGGATTAGGCATTTTAAATGCTGAAAAGCCAGACTTGTTCCCAAAAGATTGCAAAGCACTTAAAAACTAAAAGAAAATCACAGAAGTTTTTTTTTTTTTTTTTTTGTAATCCAAGAGTTCTATAGTGCTCAACTTTTCAAAACGACTAGTTCTCCATGATTTAACTTTCTGCCTCATGCGTTGAAGGTGTTCTTTGCCTCGTTTGCACAGAAAAGAACGAAGAGAGCCAAGTGCCCAAACCTGCGAAGAAGAAGAAGGCGAGGAGAGAGACATGAGATGCCTCCGTATGCAAGAGACTTCACATCCTGCTTATGCAACACCTTCTCTGACAGGGATTTGGAACGACGGTCGCCATTGACGAACTTTACCAGGAGGGGGGGGGGGGAAAACGTGTCCGAAAACGACTTTTTTTTGTTTGTTTTTTATACACATCATGTGCCAGTTTGGTGGATCCTTGAAAACTGAAATTTTAATGCAGTGCAATCTAATGTGATGAGGTGTTGATGATTTCTATGTATGCATTTGATCTTTCTGATAATGTCTTCTAATTCCACTGAATCAAATAACTGAAGGAGCTGTAATTTAGTCCTTAGACCTGTAGGAAAAATACTGATGAAGTTTAGAAATCTGTGGTGGTGGCTGACGAGCGGCGCTCACTGTGTGGAGAGTAACGGTTTCTCAACACTGGGCCGAATGGGGAGAACCGTCCGTCTTTTAACCTGCTCTGATGTCGGTGGTTTCAGTCCAGCGGTCTGAAGCTCTACAAGATGTAAACTATCGTGATGTAAATGAGCCTCGTCAGGCACAGAAAAGGGACTCGCCTCGGCTCTGCGGTTCTCGCTTTTTCTTCCTGTGATTCTGGCAAAAAATGTCACCACCTCTGTCCATCTTGTTCGTCTCGTCCGTTTTGCTGCCGTGTGTCGACAAAATGTTCTCTTGCTGTCTTTTTTAC
This sequence comes from Brachyrhaphis terrabensis, assembly GCA_903067065.1. Taxonomy (NCBI): domain Eukaryota; kingdom Metazoa; phylum Chordata; class Actinopteri; order Cyprinodontiformes; family Poeciliidae; genus Brachyrhaphis; species Brachyrhaphis terrabensis. Next base: position 1,357 of record CAEGAG010245581.1, on the reverse strand, counting down.
GGCCGGTTGCTGTCTTTCAGCCGCAGCCACGCTGCGATGGGGGCCTCTGATGGCAAACACGTTGTTGTTGTCAGCCTCTTAGTTTTTTTTTTGTTTTCCACCTCTGCTTGATTCAGAAGTCCTCAGAATCTTTTTGTAAAACTTGTTTGTAATAAAAGAAAAGCTAAAGCCATATGTAAAAAGACTAAATAAAGGCCAGTTTTTCTATCTTTGGTCTAATTAATACCACTTTTACAATCTTATAACAAATTGATGTAGTATGTACTTTTATTTAAAATAAGTGTAAATCTTAAATTGAGTAAATTTTGAATCCTTATAGCTTTTATGTTTCTGTTCTGTTTCAAATCAACATGAAAAAAATAAGTCGGGAAAACTCCCGACTTTTACTCTATAAACTGAATAACACTGAGCGTCACTGTGCTTCTCATTTATTGTTCTATGATTAAATGAATGAAGTGTATGGAGTTGACCCCATTGATATACACTGCTAAATATCAAAGACTGACACCTGCAGAGATGGATTCCATTCCAGAGCTGCACTATTTAACAATTCATCTACATTTCTTGGTTTTTACAACATTTGATGTAATCTAGTTCTCTGTTGGATTAATGTTTGGGGAGTGAGAAAATTACAATAATCCTAATTCATAACATTAATCCCGTGGAACTGGAGCCAACACTGCTCACTTGTCTGTTTGTGGTTTGTCTTCTTGAAACGCACATTATGAGATCAAATCCTCATCAGTGTAAGGCAATTACTTTTTCAAGTTTTTTTTGGTGTATTCAATCTGAACCATGATCCCAAGTATATAATAAAATAATGCCTGAGATCAAAGTATGAGATCATGATCAAACAAACGCTTTACTGGCATTTCCTTACATTTCTATTACTCTTCTATTATTTGCCTTCAACGGTACAGAAATAATAAATAAATAAACGGATCTGGGTAAAGAATTGACCCCTAATTTCCAGATTCATGTTCTGAGTTTAATCCGTTCAGTAACTTTCTCGAAATCACGCATTACGTAATCGGATTGAGTCCATCTCCTTACGGGTGTTTATCAGCAAAATGACTGAGGGCGCCCTTGTTGTTCAATAAAGATGGCACAGATTAGCCGGAGATTCACCGGAAGTACTCTTCAAAATAATTTTAGCTGAAGTAATTAGACCAAACCTTGAATGGAGTCTACAAACTCGATTAATTTCTGCTATAGCCGTGGTCTCCAAAAAGTAGACCCTTCCCCTAACCCCCCCCCCCCCCCCCCCCCAAACCCCACCACACCCCACCCCCACACCAAAAAAACAAAAATAAAACAAATAATTAAGGTCGTTGATCACACCAACCATCCCCCTAAC
>CAEGAG010245572.1:0-15196 GCA_903067065.1 Brachyrhaphis terrabensis | reverse complement strand
TCATCTGCATAGTTATGGTAGCTAATATTATTTCCTGTTATAACCTGAGCTAGTGGTAGCATATAAATATTGAATAAGAGGGGTCCTAGGATTGAACCTTGGGGTACCCCACATGTGACCTTTGACCTCTTGGATGAGAAGTTTCCAATTGAAACAAAGAAATCCCTGTTCTTTATGTAAGATTCAAACCAGTTTAGCACTGGACCGGAGAGTCCGACCCAACTCTCCAGTCGATTCAGTAATATGTCATGGTCAACAGTGTCAAAAGCTGCACTGTTTCATGAAACAGAAAACCTTGAAATAACAATATTGGGGCCAATTTTCCTCCAGTTTATTTATGTAGCACATTTAAAAACAACCACTTTGACCAAAGTGCATCACAAAGAGTAAAAATAGACAAAGTTCCAAAACACATCAGTAAAATCAACAAGAACAATAAGATAAAAAAAAAGCTGCAATCAATCAAACCAGTCTGATGGAGCTCAAACTTGGATTTAAAAAATGAGTTTTCAGGAGAAGCTTTAAAGACTGCAGCATGAATAACAAGGGGCGGCTTGTAGCCTACAAAGGCTCCATCCCCACTGTGCTTTAATTAGGCCATTAGCCGCAGTAAGAACATCTGTAGAGAAAATCTCAGAGCACTTTTTGGACTCTTAGTTATGAAGGACAGTTAAAAAAGAGTGCCCAACCATTTAAAATGCAGTAAAAGAATTATATATACATAGTTAATAAAACAGAATAACACTCAGATTTATTATCTTTTTTATTAAGACACAAATACATAAAGAGAAGAATCCATTGTAAGCCACATTGCTAACAGAAGCCAACATTTTTAGTTTGTTCATGTCACCATTTCTGAAATGTGCGGACGGTCTCACTGCACATGGAGAAAAGCTTAAACTTCCGATCAGGAAAACCTCAGTCTGGTGAAGCAAAAACACAGACTGCTGCTTCTGTGGGCAACAGAAAGTCAGTGTCAGTTTTGAAGAATGCTGCATACAATAGCAGCACAGAGGGGTTTGAGCACAAAAATGCAAAGTCATCGAAGTAAATATCGTTACAAGTCTGTGCACTTTTATGCATCTTCTCCCATTAATATTCTCTGCAGTGCAAAAGACTTACAATAAATCAGAACATCATCACAACACAAGACATGTTAATCTTTTCATCATGTTCCTTTTTTTTTAATAATACAATAAATAATATATTGCACAGATAATAGCGTAGTTTACATAGCAATGCATAATAACATTCAGGTTCAGCAGGTGGCTGCGTTTTTACTGATAAAGAAGAATCAAGCCTCTCAGTAGGGAGGTAGGCACCAGCACACAATCACAGAGAACGCTGTGGAGCTATTTGTACATTCATGTTTTTACATGGCAGCAGCTCAGCTCAGCACACAGGGGAGATCAACGTGGAGCACAGAGACAGAACGGAGCAGGACGGAAAACCTCACGCTCTGGTCTGAGGAAACGGTGCTGCGCTTTTACACACAGGCAGATTTCAAGAGGCTGGTTGGCTGGTAACCATGACGCTGATGCAGACAGGTGCAGCGTGATGACGGCTGCTGTCATTATTTTATACTTGTGCAACTCTGGGTTGTGTCGATACAAACGCCATAAAATGAAAAAAAGATAGATGGTGAGTTTTGCTTTTTATTTGTGTCCAAAAAGTTGATCAAATAGACATGTTTACACGGTATGAATTGTTCAAAATATGAATTATAATCTATGGATCAATCAACATTGGCTGAGTTTCCATTACAAATGCTTTAAAAAAAAAATTCTAATTTGGTCAATTGATAGTTTGAGGCTGGACCTGGCCACTCCTTCTTTTTTTTTGTTAAAAATTAAAGTTGCTCAAAATTATTGTTGATGCTGATTTTTGAGATTCAGCCTTCCCCGCCCACAACTATCATCACCAGAAAAGGCTCTTACTTATTTGTATGTATAGGACAAAAATCAACCTTTATTTTTTGTAAACAAAAACAAAACAACTGAATTTTTAAAGCTGGCATTTAGGCAGTTCCGAAAAACAAACACAACAACATGAATGTTTGTTGTGTTTGTTGAATCACATAAAATTAATCACATAATTTTATGTGATTATGTGCTGATAATCACATAAAAAAAAAACAACCTAAAAACAAACTGGACAAAAAAATTTCTGGAAACATAATGTTTCTACAGCAATACAAAAAAACACCTTTGTGCTTCACACTGAGCAGAAAATAAATAGATCCTCTAAAGGTCAGGCAATATGTGAGACAGCAGGATAAACGTGTTACCCCCTGGAGTGAAGCAGGGATTTGTAATTATCTTGGAAATCGTTTATGAAAGAGGAGATGGCTGTTGTGTGTGTTTTTGTGGTTGCCATGTCTGCTTTTAACAGGTGATTTGAGCGTGAGGACCATTAGTCAGAGGACTAAGTGTCTGTCACACCGTCCTGCTGCTTTATCATCATTTTTTCTACCTTGTTTTTGGTGTTTCTCATTCACATTGTAATACGACATACATGACGTATTAGTCACCGGATATCATAGTGCTTTTCCACCTAGAGTGGAGGCAGCGCTTTCATCTGCAAGTCTTTGTCAGACCTCTAAAAGGGGGCAGTCGCCATTTACTTGGATGGTTTTTACCTTCAACATGCTGAACAAAGCCAAACAAAAGGCTCTGCCTCCCCACCACATAGTAATCAGTGCAGAACTCTTCATGTGTGCAAGACAGTAATAATCCTCTTAATGCAACATCACTGTTCCTGTCTCCACACAAAGACTTCTACATTCTGAAAGCTCTGGAAAACCGAGCAGCGAAAATCACTGGTTCGAGTCATCCTTTCCTTTTTTCCAATCCACCATGAAGTGTATACACTGTTACGTCCTTCATGGCTGCATAATTCTTCAGGTTCCAGTGAGACAATGAAATGTAGGTTGGTAAGAATCCAGAAAGCAAAAATGTTTTTTTTTTTCATGCCAAAACGAGTCTAAATTTATTCATAAACTGGGATTATGTATTTGGTCTCCAAACTGACTCAGCTCACTTTTCACATTTTCAACTGAGCTATAGAGCGTGATCGCCTCCTTTCCACTTAGAAAATATACTTTTATGACTTAGTTTTGAATTATTTTTAATCTGTATTGTGCATCAACAGCCCATAACTCACAAACATCACTGTATAATGATTAAGTGCATCCTTTCACAGTTAACAAACCCTCAGTCTATAACACTGCCTGTCATGACAAATTTTTATTAAATCTTCATACATGTGAAAAAGACTCAAGTTTCAGATCAAGAGTCCAAGTCAAGTTGGAAATCTTTTAGTCTCAAACTTTAGTTGTATTCACCGTCTGATTAATTTAGCTATTAATTACCTGACCTTCTCAAATGGGAATACATTTTATTCATTCACTTATGAATAAAATGTATACATGTATATATTGTTTCTGTATCTTTAGTTGCTCAGGTCACAAGTTTCTGTGCAAAAGTTTTAAACCAGGCCATTTTCATCAAGAATTCAAGCTCTATTGCGATATTTTAAATGAAAAATCTCTAAATTGTTTTATTATAATTACCTTAATTTGTGTTATTTATGTAATCCATCTGCTCGCGATATATTCTGTTTGGCCACTTTAATTAAAACATGGTTAAAGATAAAGTTTTTCCTTACAAACATTTCAAGACAGTCTGAATCTTCAGAAAATTTGTTAGAAGTGTTTTTAAAATGTACACATTGTGTTCTTGTATTCTTCTTTTCATCACTCATATTGTAAGGCTTGTTTTAATTAGCACTTTTCTGTTCTTCTGTTCAGCAGAAGATGCATTCAGTGTTTGCTTTTTGTAAATAATGAGGGAAAAACTGTCTCCATAAATCATACAGATGCAGCAGCTGAGCTCTGGAGTTACTGCAGCGACAACAGAAAACATTTCTCCTCCACAACGCTCAACGCCGCTTCTCTGACGGAGACAACACATTTCATTATTTGCATTTATTACAAGTCACCTGTCACCTGTGTGCGGGTGTGGGCTGGCACTGAGGAGCAGACAAACATCCAGACCAAGACGCACGCCTCTAGCGGCGCCTTGATTCTGACGAATTTCAGGTGTGCAAATAATTTGGCTTAAGAACTGAGCTTATGATGCACACAGATGTCATATGAGAAAATGAAAGAAGCACAAATTATTAGTGCTTTCACAGAGCTTAGTGTCAGCACAGAGACACGGACAGTTTTCAACTGAAGTGTAATTAAAAAGCCCATGTCTACTACCGGCTGCGTCAACGCTACTGTGAACAAAGTAAAAAAAAAAAAAAAAAAGAGTTAATGTGCAACACCTGAGTGTAGATCTCCGATTCTCATGTGCATAACATTTTACAGTATGTGTGTAATCACCCCACTGATCAATATAACTGGACTCCAACAAGTTCATTAAAGCGTTTTCTCCCTGATGCAGCTGTTAAACTGGACTAGATGATCTTGAGGCAGTGTCTGATTTCAACTGTTTATAGAACTTTTTTTCAGTGTTCACTTTTAACTCCATCACTGGATTATGTTAAACTGCTGTAACACTGTTTCCTTTCAGGAAAGCATTGAATGCTCCATGCTTTTTGGACCATTCAAAGTACAGGTTACCACTAACATGAGAAAATGAAGAGTGCTGTGTCCGGACACGGTAGGACAGTTTTGTTGGGGCGTTACTGAATAATTTTATTTATTTACTTATTTTCATATTTAAAGCTGCGGTAGGTAACTTTCATTTTTAAAAAAAGTCTATGTTTTTTACATATCCGTTAAAATTGTCATTATGTCCTGACAGTAGAATATGAGAAATAATAATCTGTGAGAAAACAGAAACAGTCTCTGCACGCCATGTGTCCACCTTCACAGAATGAGTTAAGGCTCTCTTCTTGCTAACATCTGAACAATCAATTACATTTTATATCTATAAATATCATTGGCTGCTTAAACTGTTGCTTAGATATAATCTTTTCTAGGTACAACAAACAAAATCCTTCAACTTTTCTTTTTATTGTAGTTGCTGTTCCTGCTGTTACTTTTTTACATTTAAAAACCATTACAACAACAACAAAAATGGTGTTGATTCAAGCATATTCCAAAACCCCTGAACATTGCATTACAACGACTTCATGTTTTATCCCCTAAAGCGCTGAATTCCATTTCTAAAAGTTTTGGCCTCCTTTTGTAACGTCAGTGAGAACTCCCAGGTTCCTGTCGGAGTTGCCGGCTTCATTGCCCAGTTCGTTCCGCCACTGGGGTTAGTCCTAATTGCCAAGGATGTGCACATCACGACTTTGAAGCAACACTGGCTGCCTGGGGTTGCCATCATCGGCAATTAACAGTGAATATCTAAGCTCTCTTTCAACCTGCATGGCTCACTTGACAGAAGTGAAATAGATTTGTCAGGCTGCCTTGTCGGCCACAGTCTTGTAGGGTAGGATAGTAATCTCATTGATTAGAAAAGGAGAACCAGAAGAAAAGCTAAACCACACAGAGGAGGGCAGGTCAGGGGAGAATGAAAGATGGTTAGATTTCTGTGACGCATTTTTAAATGACTCGTGATTTCGGATGGGGCTGGTAGAGCGTTTGGATAATGTACCTAATAAATCAGCCTCTTTGTGTGTGTTTGGGATGCAGTGCATTAGTGCATTAGGAAACACTTCACTGTTTCTGGCTCCATTCTGGCTCGTCCTTTTTAACAGTTGGCGGAAAAACAAACACCCAACTAAAAACTGTTTGGACCGTAACACGTAAGTGGCAAAAAAAACAACCCAAAACAAAACACAGTCTCCATGTGCTGGATGTTGAATTTCCGGAACCAGCCTCAGTTCAAGTTCATTCATCCAACTTCATTTTTTGTGTGTGTGCGTGTGTGTTCTTTTTCTCCATTTTTTCTTTTCAGAACTTACCGGTGAGGGAGCACAGGTTGCTGCAGGCGTTTCTTAAGCTGTAGCAACAGATTATCTCCTTGAACGTCTTCCTCATCTCCTGACTCCTGAAGGCGTAGATCAGCGGGTCAATCACGGCGTTGCACATGATGAGGATAAGGTACATGTTGAAGTGGGACATGAAGCACACGCAGTATAGGTTGCGAGGGCAGGAGATCATCAGGATGAGGTGCAGGAAGAAGGGGGCCCAGCAGACGATGAAGATGCCCAGGAGGATGGTGAGGGTGATGGCGCCCTTCATGCTGGTGCGCTGGTGGATGGAGTTGTAGCCCGGCAGCGCGGCGATCCGCTTGACATGCGAGCGGGCCAGCATGAACATGTGGCTGTAGAGGGAGGCCATGATGAGCAGCATGGCAAAGAACATGGACACCAGGCAGATGATGACAGGAGTGGTCTCAGAGTAGATGATGAAGACGATCCCACAGCCGGTGCAGAAGGTCCAGATTCCTCCAATGATGCAGCCTGCTCTCCTCACTGTCATGATGTTGTGGTACCTCAGAGCATAGAAGATGGTGACATATCTGTGGAGGGAAGCATGTCATACATACATAGTTTGTATTTCAATTCATGGTGTGAAATTATGGAGCAAGTTAAATGAGGAGTTAAAACAAAGTCAAAATTGTATACAATATCAGAAGGAAATATAAGGAGGTCATTTTCACAAGGTATAGAAATATGGGGAGAGATAGCACTAATGTGTGAGTGTGTGTGGTTAATAATGTATGTATGTATTTATATATTTAGACATATACAGGCCAAGATAAAGTGAAAATTAATTAACCTATGTTTTTTAAAATTTGATTTAATAATGAGGATCCATCTGAAAATACTGTATGAAGTATTTAGTTTGTAAGTTTCTTACTTCTCCCTAGTCCTTTTCGAGCATGTTAAGATTATTGTTGTGCAAAAAATGTGTCTTTTGCATTCCTTGTTTATGTGTGTGATTTTATAATGCTATCATTTTTGAAAATAAATAAAAAATAAATAAAAATAAATAAATAAATACAATATCACTTACCAGCTTTCTAGAGTTATCTTTATAAGGTCAAGGGTGTTTTTACACCTGACAGTTTTGAGGACAGATTTGGGACCAAAATTGCAACATTTGTTCCATTTTCAGCTGCTGTGGTTCACTTTAACTCTGCACTGTGTCAAACAACCCAAATCCTTTGAAAAACCTGTTCCTCCACTCGCCTGTGGTGGCGCTACACCAAGAACTGCTGAAGGAAACAACACTAGAACCTCTGAAGAAGACACTGAGCGCAAATTCCTTCTTCACGCAATGTAAACAAAAATGAACTGCAGATTTTAGCGGTTGTTGGATTTCCCCTTTGTCTTTGACAAAAAGTCCTTCTCCCTTTAGGGCAAAGCTTGCACGTTTGTTTTGGTTGTATGAACTTTGTTACATCAAGATTTGAGTCATTAGATATATTTGATTTATGATTTTCCTCTCATATGATCTCTTGATGTTCTACTTTTATTAAAATAATAACAGAGATAAACATTTTAGTCTAACAGGAGACAAAAATAGATATTGTGATCTGGACAGAGGTTTGTATAAATGCAGACCTGTAGAGGTCAAAGGAGCTGGTATTATACATGAGAGCAAGTTTTACAGGTTATGTGTGCATAGAAGTGTTTCATTATTGTTTCCGGGTGCACAACTTGGTGTTGTAAGGTTATCATAGTCCTTTGGAAAAGCAGTAAGTAACACCATAAACTTTTTTCCATTTCATTAAACTATGGACCTATATTTAACCAGATACGTCCATTGACAACAAATTCTCATTTACAAGAACGACCTGATCAGAAAACATGAAAACATCCTTAAAAAGTTAAACATACAACAGAAAACCATAAAACAGATACAAAAAAAATAAATATACAATCATATTCATACTGACTAAACCAGGTTTAGGTTTAGTCAGTAAAAGGTTTACATTTTATATGTAAAATGTAAACCTTTACGTATTTTATAGATACATTTTTAATTTCCAAATTTTCTGACTCACCCCAACATGCAAGATGCTCAAAACTCACGGTCAACAGTTGAATTTGTCCAGAGGTTAATTTACACACAGGAAGAGTACATTGACCAAGGGTGAACATTAATGAATGTAACATCTTATAGACTTTTACTAAATTATACATCGTTTTCTGTCCACCTGGCAATTTTTTGCCATGTTGTTTTTGTCAAATGACATAACTGAAGTTTTCATTTGTAGCGTGACAAAATGTGGACAACTCAAAGGGTTAAAAACACTTGTGTGGCACATTGAAATGGTCCTACCTGTCCACGGCGATGGCCAGCAGGCTGCACATGGACGCCACAACCGAGATGCAGATCATGGAGTCAAACACATTGTCCATCTGTCTGATGAAGTGCTCCTCCACCACCAGTTGCCTGTTGGTCAGCAGGTAAATGATGATGGTCTCCCATGCATTGGACACGCTCACCAGCATGTCTGCCACAGCCAGACTGCAACCAAGCAGACACGGTTAATAACTGACGCTTTTGGCCAAAAACACACATTCCTAAAGTTTCTGAACAGACGTGCTTTCACCAGCAGCCAGCAGATAAGCTGGCAAAGCTTCCTGCTGAGCAGTGATGCATTTAAATCCCTGCCTCCCAGCAGGAGAGCCAGTTAAATCAATCAATGAGTTATTGTGCAACCTTCCCTCTTTGCTGCGTTGAGACATTTTCTTGTCGCTCATGTAGCGAGGCCGATCCTAACTATGATTTATGGGGGATAAATTGATACCGCTGACAGATGCATTTTGCTTTAAAGCAGCATGTTAGCAGGTGTTTGAGGCAACAGCCTTTTGAGCTAAATCAAGGGGTTCCCAAGTCCAGTGCTTGAGAGTTTCCACCCTACACATCTAGAATCATCCCCTTCTCTACTGGAATCTCAGTGCATGGCTCATTTCTAAACCTCAATGGAGCTGAATGGTATGATGATGAGGGAATTCAACCATTTCATTCAGGTGTTCTGGAGAATCACGGCTGACTTTTAAGGAATCAAACGGAATCCAACAAAACATATTAGTGTTGTTTTGTTGTACCTGAGCTTTCATTGTCCACTCCTTCTCTGGTGGTGGATATGTGGCAGGGAGAGTTTTCTTCTCCTCTCTCTGAAGGTCAATACACATTTTGGAAACAGAGAAATTTCTTTGACATCATTCTGTTCTAGCATCTTAACGTTTTGGGACTTATTTCAGCTTATTCTTCCTCTGGGCACGGCTTCTTTTTTGTGGTGTCCAAGAAAAATTAAGTGGATTTGTGCTCCAGTGGGAGGGACCTATAAAGATTTCCTAGAAGTTTTTTTTCCTTAAGCTCTTGTGAAGCATGAAATGTCCTGGTTAGAAAGAAAAACTTGTTCTTGTCACCCTGAGTAAAAGAACAGACATATTTGTTCTTGCAGAATATGTACAGACCTTGTGTCAGAGGATCTTTTTACATTACTAACCATCCTAAATCTACATTTAAACTGTTAGAGGGAAGCAAAGTAAGATGGTTAAATTGCAAGGTGAACTTGTTCTGCAATGACTTGCAGTCAATTACAATGGTAGAAGGATAAAATGTTCACATTTCAAGAGCTACCATTTTAACAAATATTTCAAAACAGTTATACAACAGGACTTAGTAAAATTTTTAGATTTTACTAACTCTTTCACATGATTAATGTTAGATTGGGGGAAATGTGCTGCTTTTTGAATCTTTTAATCTGTTCTATGTTTTCACACAGGTGATATTTATGGAATAAGTGATCTGACTACAGGTCACTTAGTAGTCAGGGATATAAGTGTCAAATCAAAAATTTGATTAAGCAGTTAATTTGTGATTTAACAAGGTGCATTTTTATATTGGAAGAGGTTTGTTTTGAAATCAATCAATCAATTTTTATGTGTGTAGCACATTTCAGCAACAAAACATTTCAGAGTGCTTTACATCATAAAAACACAAAAAACACAAAGTCATGCAACATAGAATCAACAATTGAAAAATTACATTTAGTGCCATTGTTAAATTCTTCAAACATTATGTTTCAAAAGGCTCTAAGTTGTAACGTTCTGGAAGCTTGTTCCAGATTTGTGGTGCATAGAAGCTGAATGCTGCTTCTTCCTGTTTGGTTCCTGGGATTCTGAGAAAAACTCATTAAGAAGTGAAATGATAATTTGAAACCTGATTGTTGTGTTTACTCAGCTTGTATTCGTCTGATACTAAAATTTGCTTGATGATCTGAAATACAGGGGGAATAAAACCAGAAGAAATCCATCAAGTGCTTGTTTAGAGCCTTGTAACTGTTGGAAACAGCAGTAATGCATTCATAAGGTTTTCTTTAAAACTAGCTGGCTCAGATCCTCAGTGTATTTTATTTTATATTTTCTTAGAAGAAAACAACAGCAGTGATCCTTTAACCTGACTGTATCAATGTAGGAGTTATTGTTACTGTCAAAACAGGTCCTGCCTCCAGGTGAATAGGAATCTGAGCATCTTTGAATGTCAGTGGACTTAAGATGACCAGATTCTCTGTTCTAAGGGGGAATGATGTGTTCTGAGTCAAACTGCCTGTAAATGCTTTCTAAACGCTCCACAAGAGATTCCGGTGTTCCAGCAGTCATTTCAACCATCTGAAGTTTATTTTTTTTGTTAGTCTGCACAAAGTGAAGACACTTTTCCAAAAAATAAGAAAAAGGAACTCAAGGACAAGTCCAACATTGATTTTGACTGTTTTGCATAAAGAAGCTGCTGATGCTTTGTGCTGTGGATTTGTTATTGAATTGTTTGGCAGTAACAAACCCCAGCATGATCCACGTTTGTGTCGCCTCAAAGTCTTACATAATACAGAAATCACAAAAGATGACGCAAGTAAACGTCTTATCGTACTACATCCAAAAATCCAAAATTCGTCGAAATCATATAAGTTTTACTTCATTGTACATTTTGTACTACAATACAAAGGACTCATGAAATGCAAGGCTAGAATTTAGAAGAATGTAGTAAATCCTTTCATGCAGTCCCTATAAAATTAATAATTCCAACCTCAGTGAGACATGAGATATTACATAATGTTATCAATTAAACTAAAAACTAGACTAAAATGCAAAACCAGGCTGTGAGGTGCCATCTGTTTTCTTTATAACAACAACCTTTGATGCAAGGAGTTTTCTAGGTTCAGCATGAGAGGTTCTGACTTCACCACATCCAAGAAACACAACTTATTGTCTTCTCCCGAAGAGTGTAGTGCAACAGAATTAAACTTAGAAAGGTCTTGGTAAAAACATTTAGAGAAACGTGTAGTGACAAGAGGACCAACAAAGAAGGCATTTATGTCCAACAACAGAGAAACCTAAATGCTGCCGGAAGTAGAAAAATGAAAAAGATTGGACCAAAGTGAAGTTCTCTGATCTGTCTGTTTATTTGTTCTGGACACACGCTGAGAATCTTTAGTCTGGAGAGAAAAAGTTTTATAGTTTATAAAACTTGTTCTGGTGCAAAATTCAATAACATTAATAGCAAATATTTACCTGCAGACAAAAAAGTACATGGGTGAGTGGAGGTTCTTGTTCTTCACTATTGCCGTGATGACCATGATGTTTTCCACCAGTGAGATGATCCCCAGGATCAGAAACACCTGAGGAGAGAACACAGGACGTATGGGTATGAAGAAACGCTAACCCAGGTCAGGGGTCGTCATGGGTTCAGGGGTCAATGTTCCCGGGTCCCGATACAAACCTCCACAGCAATGTGGACCTGCTCACAGGCTGCAGGTTTGAGGGTGGAGGCCTTGTCCTGCAGCAGCGGCGGGGTGGGGGTGTAGTTCTGGTGATGGTAGGAGAAGGTCCAGGTGGAGTTACCCAGCAGCTCCTCCTCCTGGTACGTCGACGTGTTCATCCTGTTCATCGTCGCTGAACTCTGAATAATCCCCATTCTATCTGCACACCATGTTTGGAACGAACCTGACACAGATAACAAATATCAAAATGAATGTCGTTCAGTATCAATGCTTGTCGGATTCTGCTGTATTAATGTCATTCCCTCACTTGTCGATCTTGAACAAACTGGATTCAAAGATCTGCCAAAGTGTCTGAATGTAGCATCTCTGTTAGCATTCGTCCTAGCTTCAGAATAATATTTCTCGCTTGTGATTCTTGCTCATGTCTTTGGAAAATTTCTTTTAGTTACTATCCTCTGAACAGGCCCCCCCAGCCCCTCCTTTATGCTCAGGCATTGGAGCTTTTGTTCTTCCACAGAAGGATTAGCAGTTCACTCCCAGGTCTTTTGTCATTGTCTATTAACGTAGCAAAGTTAATTTTTTTTGTGATGGGTAGCATATTTTATTTCACTTGGAGGAAATAGGATTGTCTTTGTCTTTCAATTTCTACTAAACCTCGGTGTTAAGACTTTAATCCTTAAAAATGATGACTTGAGTTTTGACATGTAAACAAACAACTTATTTTATCTCAGTAAGGCTTCAGGATATTAATCATTCAAGAGGTAAAGAAGTATGTGCATGCTTTTTTTACTTAGACGTTTTACTTTATCAAAGTACGACAGAGTATTAAGGGAACAATAAAGGGAATGCAAAGTAAAAATTACAAAAGGAAAGTCAGAATATAATGAAAATAAACTCATACAAGAATTAAGTCATAATATTACAGCCATATTATGATAATATTATGACTCTATTCTGGTAATCATGACATTATTGTCATACTATTGATTTTATATTCAAACTTTATTTTCGTACGACTTCATTCTCATGATTGTATGGCTTTATTCCCGTAATACTTTGACTTTGTTCAGGTAATATTATCAAATCCAATCAAATTTTATTTGTATAGCACCTTTCAGCAAGGTACTGCTTGAAGCAATACCTTGCTTCAAGCCCTTTGAAGCAAGGTATTTCAAAGTGCTTTACATCATAAAAACACAAAATCATAGAAAAGACAGTCAACAATTAAAACATTACATATTGTCAGGTGCCATCAGATTGTTGATTAATGTTTCATTGATTATGTTTCAAAAACTCTCTGAACAGATAGGTTTTTAGTCTAGATTTAAAGGAGCTCAGCGTTTCGGATGCTTTCCAGTTTTCTGGAAGTTTGTACCAGATTTGTGGTGCATAGAAGCTGAATGCTGCTTCTCTATGTTTATGACTTTTTTCCAATAATTTCATAACTTTATTGTTGTTTTATTATTATTTTTAATTAGTATGGCTCTAATACTCATACTGATACTTACTTAGAAATAAATGTAGTCAAGAACATTTACCGTAGTTTTTTTCTTAATTAAATTCATTAGCCTCACCAACGTCTGATTGCTGATGTATAAAATCAATAAATCACTTGAATAGAACATGTCTGAACATGAAATAGCAACACATCATGCCTCAATCTGAGCAAATCCAACAACAGATTCCTCTGGTTCTGACGGTTCTACAGCTGTGCGGTCGCCGGGCCGCAGTTTGGTATCCTGCATCTCTCCCTGTGCCTCAAGGTTAAATGAGAGCAAAACTGAACATTGTGGCCTACGCACCATCCCCACTGTGAAACATTGTCAGGGCAGCACGACGCTGGCGTAATGCAACTTTCAGCAAGAACAAGGAAGCTGATTAGATCTATGGGGAGCAAAATATAGGGCAATCCAAAGGAAAATAAACTGTTAGAAGCTGCAGAAGACTTGAAAATGAGGTGGAGCTTCACGTTTCAGGACGACTCTACACATACTGATCTGCAGTGAAATGGATGTTTAAGTCTTAAAACAGCCTTTTCTAAATCAAGATGTGTCTTCAGAAATCTGTGGCAAGTGCTAAAAACTTGATGTTCACAGATGCTCTTCATCCATTCTGACTGAATTCAAGTGACTTTACTAAGAAAACAAGATCAACTCGGTCCTGTGTTGTTGTGAAGACAGTTTTTTAAAAGAGATCTCTGACCTCAAGGAGTTTTATCCTGGTTACATGAAGGTTGAAGAAGAACTTTGGTCTATAGAAAAGCAAAGCTGTCAAAGCTTGTGGGGGCTGAAGCAAATACAAAGCTGACTTTTTAAATTTTTATCTATATTTAATAAAAGAGAACACAACATTTACTATTTAATCTGTTTCATAAACTCCCACATCAAAGCTCGTGGCTGTAAAATGAGGGAATACGTGAAGACTCCACAGGAATTACAATCTTTGCCAGACATCGCAGACCTTGAGGCGATTCTGTGCTCATCTGGGGATAAATGAAGCAGGACTAACATTCTTTTTGATATGTTGATCAGATCAAAAATGCGGAAAGAGAAATGACACAACACCGCTGACTGGGCCCCATAAAACGGCCCCCTTGTTACGGCCTTAGTCTCAGCTGACAAGGTGAAATGCATCGGACCTGAGAGAGCAGCTTTGAAACATGCCTGTGGTCAAACTTTTTACAGCTCATGATCTGAAAAGGGAATTCTTTCACCAATGTCATATGACACTTCTTGGGTTGCTTATATGTTTCACAGACATAATATACACTTCTATCTAATCCATGTGATACTTCTGGGGTTTTCTCAGGGAGCCTAAACAACACAATAGGTAAGAATATAGCTTTTTTTAGATCAACAGAGAAACTATCAGGCAAAGACGATCTGAGCTGAGTTAACTTCAGTTAGATAAATAGCTGGTCAAATCAGCCTGGTCATGTACCAGTACGTCTGAAACACAGAGAGAGACAGCAGGACTTTATTACTCTCTTTGTTCACCAGAACAAGCCTCCGGTCAGTAGGTGGCAGCAGTGTTCAGATTAATCAACAGGCTGTCTGTTCAAGCCAGTAGAAGAAGAGGAAGATTCTGCTCCATGATGTCGTAAATAAATCTGCCTCCATAGAGGAGAGAAGGAGACGTTTGTGATGTGAAAAGAGGTTACAAGTGTGACAGAGCATTAGGGTCAGACTAAGATAAATATTTTTTTAAAGATACAAGAATAAAGTCATATTAGGAGAATAGCTGTGTTATTGGCAGAATAAAGATGCCATATTCCTGGATGGGGTTGCACAGTGGCGCAGTTAGTAGCACTGTTGCCTTGCAGCAAGAAGGTCCTGGGTACGATTCCCGGCCCGGGGTCTTTCTGCATGGAGTTTGCATGTTCTCCCTGTGCATGCGTGGGTTCTCTCCGGGTACTCCGGTTTCCTCCCACAGTCCAAAAACATGACTGTCAGGTTAATTGGGCTCTCTAAATTGTCCCTAGGTGTGAGTGTGTGTGT
>CAEGAG010245559.1:0-44311 GCA_903067065.1 Brachyrhaphis terrabensis | reverse complement strand
TGATATTGTTAAAGGTGCTCCTATTTTCTTCCTCACCAGAGACCAGACTCTATATGTACACTTAATCCACTCATTTTCAATTTTTAAATCCTTCCAATTTTTTCCCTCCATAAATGGCATTGCTTCAAGAGATACAAGTGGACATGCATTGTTCTCCAGACCAATCCAGTTCGTCTCCTCATCCTGTACAAGCCACTCGACCACAACGCGAAGTTGTGCTGCCCAGTAGTACAATTTCAGATTAGGCAGACCAAGGCCACCTTTTTCTCTTGGGCTTAACAATAATTTCTGTCTGATTCTTGGTTTCCTCCTTTGCCAAATAAAGTTATTAATAATTTTATCCAAACTTTTAAAAGTGGAGGCAGGTATCCAAATAGGTAGTGCCTGAAATAGGTACATTAATCGTGGGAGTACATTCATTCTCACTGTTTCTATTCTGCCCAAAAGGGACAGAGGAAGAATCTCCCATCTAGACAGGTCTGATTTTATTTGTGTGATTAATCTACTATAATTTCCATTAAATAGTTGCGAGGTTTGTGGTGTAATCATCACACCTAAATATTTGAATCCCCTCTTGGACCAATTAAAAGTGACCTCTTGATCTAAATCTGTAGGCCATTTCCCCACCAACATCATAGCTTCTGACTTGGTTTCATTAACTTTATAGCCTGAGATTTCTCCAAAATCTTTTAAACTAGTCATAAGCCTAGGGATTGAGCTCAGAGGATTAGAAATATACAAAAATAATGTCATCCGCATATGATTTGCAAACATTTGAGGAAAAAACAACTCATAACAAAGAACTGCATTGGATTCTATGTAAGTGGACATGAGTTGGACATGCCTGTCCGACTAAATGCAACCAAATAAGATGTGTTGGTAATTGATTCTGTATAAATGAACTATGTCGGATTAAAAACTAACTTATTTGCTTCTTTGTAAAGTATGTATAGCTGTACTCTGGCTCTTTTTGTTTCTTCTGTACCGACTTCAGAAATCAGTTCAGCAACATGAATTTGAAATGCGAGCATTAGCAAATAATCTTTAGAAAGTGACATTTAATTGAAAATAAAATAAAATGGTAAAACTCAGTCAAAACACTGACACATCTGACTTCTCAACACGATTAAATATATACAAAAAAAGAACAATTAAAAATACCAGACTGTTTTAAACCATTTGCCAATTCCATTAAATTAGCCACTAAATGGCTCTTACTGTATATTTAGAATCTTATTGAGATCCTGTAGTTGTTCAGATATCTTGAGGATCTTATTTTAATGATTAAGACCAGTAATCTGTTAATAACAGGGGTTTTTTGTGCGTCTCTCTCGTAGGGAAACCTGACCGTCACACCTCAACCCTGCAGAGATTCATGTGACTGGCTCACATGAGAGCAACATCCTCTGGTTGTTACCTTTTAGACATCAGTTGAATGGTGTTTCTATCTTTTATTTTTTAGTTTCTCTGCCCCAAGGCAAGGCAGAATGTTGTTGCTGTTTTTGTTGTTTTTTTCCTCTCCTCACAAAAGACCCCAAATTCTCCGATCCGAGGACTGTATCACGACTTGAGAGTATAACCCAGGTTCAAAGCCATCGCTCTGCCCCTTCCTGCAGAGGAAACACCAACCCGCTGAATACCTAGTCTTTGCACTGTCGACAAATACAATGCAAAAAGAGACTGCCAGAACAGCTTTTCGTGTTTTCTTTTTGAATTTTTTTTTTTGTTTTCAGACTGCATTGTTTCTTTTTTGTCACACAGAAAAGAACTTGGCGGGTTGAATTTGGGGTACTTGGGAGGGGTAGGAGGGAGGGAAAGAGGCGTCGACTAAACTAAAGACTGGCTTTACAGTACGCCGTGAAACAACATTATATCCTTAACTTGACAAATGTTCGATTATGTTTAGGGGAGAGGAAGGGGGAGGATGGTAGCAGCTGCTTTCTTCAGACTTAAGAGCCTGAGAGTGAAGTTTTCCCATGTTCATCGTCATCACTTCAAGTTTTTCGGCTTTTATTTTTTTGTTTTTGTTTTGTTTCCTACAGGAACACCTCACATTTAGTTTCAGGGATGATGCCGTCATGTTTCAGCGAACACACCTCATGGAGAAACAAACCAACACTATTCGTGTCTCCTTTTCTCTCTCTCTCTCTAAATTCTCTTTCATATCATTGTGTGTCCGTCTTCGGAAGTGTCTGACGCCGGGTTCAGTCATGTTTTTGTTTAGTTTTTAAATGTGTTTTTTTATTTTTTTTGGTCCCCTTCACCATGAAAGGAGTCGCATCCACTTAAAACGGTGAAGCCACATCAGCGAGTGATCGGGTTTGTTTAGTCACTGCGCTTCTTTCACTCTGATTGTTTTCCTGTAAACAGTGTAAAACTTGGGCTCTTGTATTGTTCTGCTGTAATATATAGGCTTCCAATCCTTTCTGTGCGTAAATGTTTGTATTTATTCAAGCATGCAACTGATAGAGAAACTTGTCGAAAAGCCGTCTTGCTTTTTTTTGACCACGCTGAACACACACCATTACCGCCGCCCGGGTTTTTTTGTGCGTTTTCTTTCAGTTTTCCTCGTCTTGGGTTTACATCTCTGTTCAAAACGCGTGCCGTTGCGCTTCTAAATGAGCGTCTCCGCTACGCCGAGCTAGCTAATCCAGTCAGATGAAGTGCAAACAGAAGGAAATCTGAGTGATTTTTTTTTTTTTGGGGCTAATGTGATCATGCTGAGTGGGGGGGTTTCTCTTCTCTTTTGCTCATGTGGCTTCACCGTATCAACTGGTAGGTCAGATCCATGGTGATCAAGCTGCTCCAAATGCACATCATCAGATTCTGACACCTGATTTAAAAAAATAAATAAACGCTAAATTAAACAGCCTGCCTCGGAGTCTCTGAGAAGTCTGACAACATGTGGGTCCTCCATAAATTCCCATTGGTGAGCTTTTTTGTCGACGTGAGCGTGGCCCTCGTTCTACCAGAGGCTTTAAATTACACGGCTCCCAAACCATGGGGGTGTTTTCTGGGTGAAATCCTATCCATGTGCTGCTCACATTGATTACAGGTTACTGGTTTTTGAAGGTTTAAGGTCATACCATGGTGTTTGATGACAGGATATTGACCATGTCTTTTTTTTCTTTTCTTTTTTTTTAAGTAATTTTTTTTTCCTGCCCTCCTCCCCCACATTGCCTCCTCCCTCCCCCCTCCACCCACACTGCACCAACAGTGAATCATGCCTAACTACCCCCACCTGGCGTCCAAACCAGGCAGTTCTCACATTTAACAAACCGCAGCAGCGATTCATTTTGAGGTTCACGGACATTCCTGGTGGGGGAAAAATAAGAAAAAGTTACCAGTTTCTCGCCCCCCGAAAAGAAGAAGAAAGGAAAAAAAAATAAAATGTTGACAGGACGGTATATATTTTGACTTTGTGCGCATTTTAAAGAAGAATGGCTGACATGATTTAAAAGCTGAATGTGGTGGTGTGTGACTTGTACTTAATCTGTAAGGGTAATCTAGGCAGCTGTGATGTTGTCATTAAAGTCAGTGGGGTTTTAGTACCAGCAGACTGCATATAGTTTTATCAGACAATGGTTGTGACAAGTGCATTTGTTCTCTCTCTCTCTCTCTCTCTCTCTCTCTCGCTCTCTTTCTCTCTCTTTCTCTGAGAGTAGTGTTATCTCAGTAGTAAGCAAAGCCCAGTGAAAATCATTTATTCTAAAGTGTATGAAAAAGCCAGAAACGTTAACGTTTGCTATCAACATATTGGAAAGTGCTTGGCTCTTGTATTTCGCAGGACTGTATTTGTTTCATGGTGAAGAGTATATTTATTGGCCAGCAGTTGTCTCAATTGGTGCCTAGTCGAACATTCTTCTGTGAGAACAGAGAGACACTCGCTCGTTTGTCTTTTTTTTTTCCCTCACCCCACCTCCTGTCACACGGCCACCCTCCCCCCGTCCCTCCTTCCCCTTCGTTTTAACCCCACCGTCCTGCCTCTCCTTAACACCCCCTCACCCGACCCCCTCCAAAAGCACCGGAGCTCGGTGCTTGCAAGGATGTTTACAATGTCTTCATTTTCTTTCTGTGTGAGAAATTCAGAACTCTTCTTCCCCGCCCTTCTCTCCTCTGTCGTCTTTCCCTTCAGGAGTTTGTGTAAAGTGTACATTACCATGGTTCTTTTTTATACAATACTCTGTAACTTGCCTTTGTAAATTTGGGCTGGAAAAAATAAATCTTTTTATGAGACAATCTGTCCTAAGAACTGCTCAATGGCTTTTTCTCTCCCCCGTTGTTCATCGGTTGCGCTAAACGTTTTCTTTGAAAATGTGCTTTTGATTGACTTCGGCCGTGGATTCCAATTCAGTGGATGTTTAAATGTTTCTTAGTCGTCCGGAGAGTTTCACATCTACAGACCTACGAAGGCTCAACAGGCCCAGCAAAGAGGGAAGCAGCCTGGTTACTGAGGAGGAGCTGCAGAGATTCATAGCTCAGGTGACGACAAATCTGCTGATCGAACAGCATTTAGTAATCCTAACTTCATAATTCATCTCTGGTTTATGGAAGAGTTGCCAACCAAAACAAAAAAAAGCTATAAGGTGTTCAAGAAGAAATATAGCGGGACAGCAGAGATGTGGAAGCTGATCTGGTCACACAAGATCGAAACTGAACTTCTTGGCCAAGATGTTATGTGACAAAGAAAAATAACGTTTCACCACGACATTCTGAACTTGAAATTCAAAGTAGACGCTCTAAACATAACGCCAGAGAGTAAAGAAATGGGCAACCACATTGTTGTTGTGTGTAAAATCCTTGAAAATCCTTTAATTTAAATTGGGTGTTTCCAAGGTATGGAAAATACTAAAAGTTTGATTAAAATCCATGTTATTTATAGTTGAAACCAGATATTTTTAAACACCTAATAAAAATACTTTTTTTTTCTGAAGTTAAATCAGGCAAATTTTTTCTTGTTTTAGGTCAATTAGAATTACCAAAACAATTTTACATGATGCAAAAAAATCAGTTATGTTTTAGCTTATGTTGAATACTGTCACAAGACATTATTAAGAGAAATAAATTGCATCTTACAGCAGTGAATTTAAACTCTTCTTTAGTTCCTTTGTATTGTCTTTATCCCTAAGGTGTGGAAAAGTTTGAAAACTTACCTTCAAAATTACTTACATTTTACTGTGGGAAAACTGAAGCCCATGAACAGGACATCCTGAGCATGTACTGCATTTACAATAACTCAATTTAACTGGTAATTAGTCTTTGTTTTTACTTACGTCTTTGTATCAGAACAATATTTAAATGTTACGGCTAACTATAAGACAGTACAAACAATAAAAATATATATTTAAAAAAATAAATGCTTTAGAATTATAAAGCCATTAATTTGTTTTTAGGGTTATGACACGGTAAAAAAAATCTCATCCCAAGTCGTTTATGTCGGATATCAAACAGAGAGAGAAAATTCTGCAAAGACCAGCACTTTCCAGTTAACAGTTTCACTTTCTTAACATGTTTATCACTAAATTTTAAATAAAAATCCCTTTTACCGTCAGGCTGTACTGTTGAATGTGGCCACAGGAGAGCAGTGTCTGTAAACAGGCCAGTCGGTCTGTGCTGAATCAAATGTCCAGTTTAAAGCAGCATTTCTGTCATGCTGGTCACTACGACATGCATCAGGCTGAAGTTTGAGGTCAAAATACTTGAGCATCTTAATAAATCCTTTCATAAGTTTTCATCTCAGAAATTTTATACACATTAGGCTGTGTGTATATTTTCAAAGTATGAAATCTCCACTATTTCTTTAGTTTTTGCTTCCATGGAGTCAGACTTTGTGTTCATTTGTTCCAGCGGTCCTGAGCAATAATTTTCTGGACTTTCTGGAGGTTTGCTCTGCAGCAGACGGACCATGTGTGAGGAAGCAGCGGACGTCCAGGAAGATCATCAGAAACACCTGGACAACGACTGACTGCCCACGAAAGACATAGAAAGAGAATATTAAACAAAGTTTTCTTATTTAAATCATTTTTGAAATGAAACGGTTACATTTTTGAGTGTCTTTAGAC
Organism: Brachyrhaphis terrabensis; assembly: GCA_903067065.1. Lineage (NCBI taxonomy): Eukaryota > Metazoa > Chordata > Actinopteri > Cyprinodontiformes > Poeciliidae > Brachyrhaphis > Brachyrhaphis terrabensis. Next base: position 38,249 of record CAEGAG010245559.1, on the reverse strand, counting down.
TGTCTTTTTACTATTTTTGCATAGAAAAAGCATCAAAAACCTGTAAAATTTGACAATCTTCTCTCCCAGGGTCTCTTAGTTCAATGTTAAAACCGTTTCTGCTCCTTCATTTTCAACATTTCTCATATCTGTTGTGACCCAGCTGTCTGCAGCTCCTCTCTATCGCAGCCCTAGCTGGGTCTGATGTGGCGTTCACTGGCATGAGGCAGCTCGGGGTATTTTTAACTGCCCCCAATGCCCCTGAAGCGACTTGGCTCCGTGCATTAGTATAATGCAACATCGGTGACGGGGAGTGATTACGCCGGGGATGATTTTGTTGAGTGTAAATGGGGGGAGAAATCTGATTATCCTCCCCGCTCTGGGCTCGGCGGAAGGGAGGAGGAGGAGGAGGAGGGCCTAAAGATACCAATGTGCTGAGCCAATGGCTTTTCCACTGAGCAGCTGGCTGGCATCAGGACAGGACAGGCCGCTCACAGGAAGGATACCTGGAGGACGCCGGCGCCCGCCAGCTGCTCGTCGGACACCGAGGGCGACTTCCAAGAGGTGTTCATGGGATGCACTATCTACGCGGCCAGCCCTAAGGCTCTGCCTGTCGACGAGGCCCGGGGCCAGGACAGATACTACCAGCTCCCCCACTACAGCCATCCTTATGGTAACTGCAGTCAGAGGATAGCAGCCTGCAGAGCCAGGTCAGTGAACGCAACACAGGAAGTCCACATCAGGCGTAAAACTGAACCAAAGAGCATGCTGCTGGTGCTCACACTATGGCATAGATTTGCTTATTTTTTAAGTAAATTAGATAGAAGTCTTTTTAAATTGGTGTAAAATAAGTTATGGAAATACAGGTCTAAAAGCAGGTTGTTTCTGCGTTTTCTTTTCTTTTCCTGAGAGTCATGACTGAGAAGCTCTAGAGACAGAAAACAGAGATATGAGCGGATTAAAAACACTGAAACAGAGGAACGCACTGAGAGGATATCAGTCTGTCACGTGTGTGTGGGGGCGTGTGTGTGTGTGTGTCACAGTTTCTTTGACTATTTCCTCACATGACTTCTGTTACCCCTGCAGTTCAAACGTCCATCAGTAGAAAGTAGAAACTAATTGTACATCTAAAGACTTCAAAGAATTGCAGTGAGCTCTGATACGGGAGATGTTTATTTATTTATTTTTTTTCATTTTGATCATTTTTGTCCAGGGCATTTTATTATTAATCCTTTGTTATAACATCAATAGAGCTGTTTTTATGCTAAACCATTAGGAATAATGCTACTGGGATGTCCAGACACACAATGAGTATAAGTGGTGGCCTCGCTGTTTTTAACTGAAAACAGTGAGGCTATCAGACCCAGAGGACGCCTCAAGTAAAAACAAATTCACACAGGTTTAGATGGATCAAATGAAACAATAAGAGATGCACCAGTTTTGGGGCTGAAAATCAGGAATTGGTCGTTTTTCCACTACCTGTTTATCTTTTCAGGGTCATCAGAACTCGAGACTCTTTCCATATTATTCATAAAACCAGGCTGTGCAATAGTTTTAAGTTTGTTTGCAATATGGCTGCTCAACACATTTACAGGTTTCTTTAGCAGTGTTGCAAAGTCACGCGTCTGTTAACACTTGCCTAATGCGCTATGTCACTGCCTTGTGGAAATGACTATGACAAAAAGACATAATGATCATGGCAGCATTTGTTGCTCTAGCGTTGGCTTTGTTGAGCTTTAACTAGGCCCTCACAGAGGTGCCAGCATGAAGTCATAGACTCCTGTGGTTTGCACTGTGCTGCTATGAAGAGGAAAATGATTCCTCTTCTTCCAGGCTGCAGGGGATCAGTTACAAAATGACTAACTTTTGAATAATATTTCAAATTTTGTCAGAATGATCTTTAACATGTATCTATTCCCCTGTGAAATTCCAATGATTCATTATTGTACCAAAATATTAGATTAAGTTGTTCATGCTTTAACTGTCCCACTCCTTGTCTGTTTTTAGTTTAGTTTAATCCGTAAGCCAGGGGTCAGCGACCTTTGGAAGCCTAAGAGAAATTTTTACTCGTGGTCCAGCTGAGTGAAATTTTAGAGCCACAAAAACAACTTAGCAGTTGGAAGCAAAATAGCTTTTGTTTCAGTAAAACGTATTGACAGAAAGAAAGAAAAAAAAAAAAACTAAAATATTTTTTACACCATTGGTGGCTATATTTGGAAATGTTATGCCTATTTTGCATAAATACACCAAGGAAAAAAATGCTAATGCTATCATTCCTAATGTAATTACCTTTACATTTTAAAATATTGCTCAGGTATTTTGTGTATTTGGCCAAAAGTTATTAGGATTCTCAATCAAAGCTGTGGTTTTACCATTGTGCTAATGTGAAGCGTACAGGTGTCCGGCGCCGTAGCAGGGGACTGACGATTTACGGTCTGCGTAATTGCGTTTACAGTCAACTTCTCTGTGTACTGTCTGCTCCAGCTTCACTGTACTGTACATAGCAGCCGCGTCCATCACGTCTCATTTGACTCAAGCTATTATGTTTTTTCAGTGTATTTTCTGAACTGCAGTGACAAACATTTTCCAATACTGCTTCTTTTGTCGATCAGAATCTGGGATTTTCTAAAAGTCTAGCGGGATATGTTAATATTAAATATATAATCACTCCTGTATGGAGAAACAACATCCTTCCTCTGAAACTGAAACTTACTCATAACTTAATTCATGGACATAGCAATAGATATACATGGTAATATACCTGCTGAGATAATCCGGCTTATTACTTACTTTACTCACTGTATATAATATGATATGTGAAAAACGTTACAGATTAAAGATGTGCACTTTTTTCTTTTCTTTTTTAAAGTTAAACTGCGGCTCGTTTTACAGTCATGGCTGTAAATATGAACAATCGGTGTATTCAAAAAAAAATACAGGTTTAGAAATTTATTTCCGCGGAGATCTTTTTACAGGTTGGCTGTTTTCACTGGGCGTCGGTGGGGTAAAAAATAGCCTCAGTTTAATCCCCTGCCCACACTGATAGGTAAGCTCAACCCACAGCCACAGACGGACACACTGAGGGAGCGACGCAGCTCAGCGAGGCTCGCTCGTCTTGCTAGTGGTTCTTTATTTACTGCTGGGTGACGGAGCTGCGGTTTGGGAGGCTTTTTATTCCGTGGATAAAACTTATTAAATGATATCTGGAAATGCAACCGAGACCTGAAACAGTGTGCGGGGCTTCAAGGTGGCAACACAGAGGAGAGAGTCGCCGCACATAAAGAGCTACAGGTAGGAGACGTTTAGTCAAGTCAAGTCAGTGCGAACACGGTACGGACTTCCGGTGAGGATTTCAAAATAAAAATGGGCGCCTCTGAATTTATGTGTTGGTGGAGCAAAAAAAATTTTTTTTTAAATGCAGAAATATTTTTCTTTGGTCTGCATGATTACTTACTCACTATTGTAATATTATATTCCTATATGATTGCCTATAGCATGCATTCATTAAGTTAGTATCTTTATTTTATTTTGAAGGAAAACGCTTTTTCCCGGTTTTAATGTAGTTTTGCCAAACTACAACGGTTCTGATATTAAATAAACGCAGGACTTGTTTTGGAAAAACTCGCCATAGAAAATGTAAATAAAGTTCAGGACTAAAATACAAAACCTCACAAAACTATTGAGATTTGTTTTGAAATTTTATATATATAGTTCTTTTTATTAAAAGAAAATGCTTATGACATTTAAATCAAATTAATATTTCACTTTCTGTCTTGGGAACTTATACCTTACAGTATAACACCTTACTAAACAAAAAGATGTTTCTATTTTCCCTAAACTGTTATTTTTGTAACTTCTGTTTATCCTTAAATCCCAGCGAGCTATAAACAGTACTTATTGTGCTCCCCTTAATCTTCAGAAAGGTTAACACTTGGAGCTTTGTGCAGACTTTAACACACCTCTCCCATCAAAGGCTGTTTTGAGGCACTTGCACAATGGGGAGGTTATTTCAGGAGGCCTCAAGCAGTGCAGATGTCAGAGTCCAAAGGCTGGACCTCTTTTGCACTTTGATTGGCCTTCTTCCCGCAAAATACAACAAGAACAAATAAAGACGATGCAGAAGGGGAAAGGGAAAAAAACAAAACAAAAGAGAATAATATTACCAAGAGATCCAGGGTATTTTTTACCCGAGTTGCAAAAGTGGCAGATACTCATTTCCTGCTTTGCATTTATTTTGGCTTTGTTTGTTTTGTAATCATGCCATTGTTTGTCTAAGTTCGAGAAACCCACTGCAAGCTCATCATAATAAACATTTCCCCCTGCACAGCCAGTAATAACGATCACCTGTCATGCTGCCGTTTTGTGATATCGCACATCGTCTGACAGCAAAGGTTGGCTGCACTGGCGTAGCTGCAATTTGTTTCTATGCAAATACGTCGGATTAAACTGCAGGAAAACGACAGGATGGCACTGTAAACCGATAGTGTCAGTTACTGCTGGTGGGGAAATAGGATGGTGACACAACACCTGTAACTGATTATAATCAAGGACAGACTGTTTAAAAAAAAAAGAAGTGTCCTCAGTGTTTGATGGTGGAGCCTTCGGTTGTTTTGCATAAAACAACAACAACATGGTTGCTGAAGGATTGCAGGGAAATGGGGGCAGAAAGTGTTGCTTCAACCCTCTGACTAACAGCCTCTAACAAGATTACAGCTTATTGGATTGGAGGATGTCTTGTGACAACGCAAAATGTTTCTCCCAACAGTCAAAGAAGGACACGGACAGACACATCATAGGGTTATGGGTCGTGTCTGGGTTTTGGCTGCTCCGCTCCCTCACGTGAATATTCTTTGATAAAAGCCGTGGCGTTGCAGCTCTGCCTGTTTAGGTGAACCTCCACTGACCAGTCTCAAGTCGTTGGCAGTCGCTAACAGATTCGCTTTCAGCGTCGCCATGTCTTCCCATCAACTTTGACAAGTCTCCTCTTGCCACTCGTCCGTAAAAGCTGCAGGCGTGGAGGGAAAGACACAAATGCTCAGCCTGTCGATTTAGGTGTTGACGTTTGCGGTTGTTTGTTTCTCGAGTGTCATTGGATGGCATCAGAGTAAAAGAGGCTTAGTCAAATTTAAACGCTTTTTAAAACCGTACATCCTTCTCCTCTAGCAGTTATTCGCTACTTTGTTTTGGTCGATTGCAGGGAATCAATATCGTATATATTTAAGTTTATTGCTGTAATTTGATGCTGCATGAAAACCTTTGCATGTGTGGATGTTGCTGCTATTTATGTGTTTATTAGTTATTGTTTCAAGGGTTAGTGCATCTCATGTTTAAGGAGCTCATTTGAGAATATCATCAAAGGCTGCCTTTGTTCATTTCACCAGTCTTCGGTTTTTCTCACCTTGAGATGCATTTGCAAGAATTCCTAACAGGGAAATCGCTTGAGCTCACTTCTCTTTTCATCTTGGTGTTGAACATTTTTCAGCGCTCTCTCTACAAATCTTTAATTTGTCCTGCTCTTTTAATATGAGCTGGGGATGTTGCATGATCATAAAGTTTGTTTGTGTCTTAATCAAGCTAAGTCTCATTTCCCCCAGATAAATGTTGATTTAAATATCTCTGTGTCCTGAAAACTTGGCAACTGAAGATACTGTGCAGGACTTTTTGTTTTGTTTCGTTGGTTCTTTTTAGGCCAACGAAACAAAACGTTTCGTTGGCCTAAAACGAAACTATTGTCTGATTTATCGGACAAGTGATTTATCGGTGCACTTGTCTGGTCTCTTAAATTTCAAACGCACATTGTAGGAAACAAAGACTAGAACATGGACTAGTCAAAGCCCAGAGAAAAACACCTTCAGACTTATGAATGCACTTTAAAAGAGAACACAAAAGTCTGGCTCCCTGAGGATACGTCTTTAAATATTAAATTTGTTGTGGTTTTAAAAGTTTGTGCAGTTTTGTCTCTTGAACAGCCTCCATTAGTTAAAAAAAAAAAGCACCCACAGATCTTTAATATGCCTGGCCTTCAGGTGATGTCACACGAGCCTGAAACTTGCTGCTGTTCCGTTTAACATGTTCAGGGATCAAAGGTCACGTTTCGGTTTCTGCCGATGATTTCAAATGAAACAACCTGCGACGTTCGTGTTCGCATTTAGTCGGCCATTCGACTGCTTTTGTTTGACCAAACACGTTGGTCATCGTCACAGAAAATGTAGGGTAATTATTCCCTGCGTTATGTGTTGCTGCAATTTGCCAATGTTCCCAGATCCGTCACGGTAAAATCCGTGACTAGCTTTGTTTTTTTCTGCGTTAGCGTAGCTCGTTTGGTGTGTTTTTGGTGTTTGGCGGCAGATGAGATCAGCTGCTTCAGTTCCACCTCCAGGTAAAATATGGCTCCTCATGTTTGGCGTGTTTCAGAACATTCCCTTTTAGTGCTACGCAGTCAGCACTAAAAACCAGATTTTATCCCCCCCACTGCCACCCTCAACACCTCCGTGCCCCCAGGCTGCTGCCCCAATGTAAGTTCTTGTTTATGTCCGATCATGACCAATACAGTTTAGCATTAAAAAGCATCACATTTTTGTGGTAAAGAGTTGATATCAGGACATCTTTTTACCAAACAGCACATTTTAAGTCCCCATTTTACCCTCAGATTAATCCTGAATCCTTTAAACTTAGATTAAAAGTGGAAAGACCCTGCAGTTCCCAGCCTTATCTATTACAAAAAGCTTCTTCTTTTTTTTTTAATGTCCCATTTAATCCTCCGTGATCCCACATAAGCGGTCAGCTCTACCTCCAAGCATCAGAAAGCCATTGTTGTTGGAACAGGTCAGCGGCTGACGTAAAGCTTCTGGCCAATTAGAGATAATACGCTGGAAACTCCACACAGGTTGCCTGTTTCCATCAGCACCTGTAATTACACAGGAGCAGGTGGCAGCGACTTCCCCACAGCCCCCAGAGGACGGCACAGAGGCGACGTGTTTGCATCCATGTTAGGAAGGCGGAAAAAACAGGGATGTGAAGAAAATAATGGGCTTTAAAAAACCACAGTGATAACCATGGAGCAAGACCCTTAAAAACGTCAATATGCAGCAAGTCTGAGCGCTAAATTTAATGTTACAATACATACAATGCTAGGGAAGAACATCCACACACTTTCTGATATGTCAACTGATTGCAATGGTCCTATAAATGAAATTCTGATTGATCCAGTTGATAAGTTTAGACGTTTTGATGTTGCCAGCGTCATAGTTAGAGAAACGAGGATCACCTGAGTGGAACTGGTGTGTGTATCGGCTGCTTGAAGATGCAGTCAAAAAAGATTTTCAGCACATTGGACGTCACATACAGTTTGGTTAAATCCGTAATTAGCAGGTCAGAGGAGTGTAGTTCTTATCTAAATCTGCCGGGAGCTCTCTGGGTGATTTGGCAAGAAGAGGACTGGAGAGGAAGGGTGTCGAAGACACCTGCAGCCACCGGGAAGGAGCTTAACGCTGCAGAGAGTTCGCCGGGTCCTTCAGTGGTCAGAGTTTATGGTAGAGTGGCAACAAAAAAGCTTAGATTTAATCTTAATCTTGCCCGGAGTTTATCTAAAGAGATGCGGGAGACTCCGAGGGGAGCGTTCTGTGGTCTGATGATGAGACAAAATGATTTTCCAAAATGACGTGCGACATTTTGGGAAATCACCAGAAACACACCTTGGACAAAAAACAAACATCTAAATCAGCAATCAGTGATGTTAGCGAAGTAAATGTATCAGTTTTGAGAGTTTTGTGGTAACTTCATTGGCATGATAGCCGTGTTTTTTGGTTTGTTCACAAAAATTGCAGTATGGTTGTCAAGTTGTCAGCTTGTTATATAATGATATACTGATGACAGGTTTCTCATATGATGACGTTGTCAGGATAGTTAGCAGTTCTCTACATGTATGAAATTTATTTCAGGTAAACACATCTTGTTACATCACAAATTTTTAGTTTGTGATGTAACAAGTTTTTACTCCTTTTTATTGTAAGTTGTAAGTTTAAAGAGAGCTCCGTGCGAAGTTTCTAAACCAGAGGTATTGTTTTATAATATAACTCTGATTTAAACTTTGACACAATTTTATCCCTGACAAAAAATAAAGTGATGCTGTTTGTTCACTGATGTTCTCTAATGTCATAGACCTTCATAAAGCAGCTGTATTGATATTGTGATTAAATTTTACACACGTCGGCTCAATTTCCTAATTAGATTTTGGGAGTTTACTTAGCTGGGAGTATGTATGCGCACCACACTTTTCAGAGGTTTATTTTGATAAATAATAATAATAAAGGTATTTCCTACCACTTCATAAGTACACATTGCATTGTGTTGGACTGTCACATAACATTTTATGGAGTACCCTGAGGTTTCTGGTTTTAATGTGAAAAATTGTGGGAAAAGTTTACATATCTCAATTTTTGCTAGGAACCATCGTCCAACTTGAGTGGAAAATATTTGGCTGAAAGAAACGACCTCAAATTAAAGTGCTTTAACATGTAAATCTTCACTGTCATGTTGAACTATTGGATATCAAGTTACTGACGGCTGGCCTCAGCGCTAAAACGTTTCAGTTGAAGTGCGGCGGCCAGGTGGGAGCGCCAGCAGGTGTCGACTTGAAAAATCCTGGGCGGCCTCACTGCGGACGGAGACTTGGAGACAAAACCAGCTCCTGGCGTCTGGTTTGAACTGTGTGCAAATCAGCGTCAGCGAGGCCTTGAACTGACCTGAGCAACAAAATCCATCACACCGAACACAAAGATGGAGAAAAAAACAAAAACAGCTTTATTTCAAACCCAAACCCTCCTCCTTTTAGCTTCAGGTGATTATTAGCAACCGACTCATAAGTAACTTTAAAATAATTTAAAATAAAAAACACATCCATTGGAGATTTTTCTTGTGATGCCGTTATGTTTTGTAACACGCTGAGGTTGCACTTGGTGACGTCTAAAGTGTGTGTTTTTCAAGCGCCGGGGGGAGGGAGGGGGCATCAGGTCAGCCATCTGCACAGTCTCTAACTAAGGTGCTCTACGTTTTCTGCATGAGACATCTGGGCGCGAGTACACACTGACCTATTTACCAAAAGCACCAGAACACAATTTTATTCTGCCAAGTAGGCATTTTTCGACTCCTTTTTTTAAAATGCACTACAAAACAAGTCGAATCCAACTGGAAACGTTGCATCACTGCGATAAGACAGAGTCCGCTTGTTTTGACCCAGAAACCGTTCGGGGAAGCTCTCTCTCTCTCTCTCTCTCTCTTTCTCTCTCTCGCTGTTTGAAGCCAAACGTGGGGATCGAGGGGGGAGATGTGCCTGCTATTAACACTGAGTTGCGTGTTTGTGTGTCCAGGGCCAGGAGCATGACCGAGCAGCAGGAGCAGGGCGAAGTAACAGGCCTCCTCTCCACACACGACCTGGACCCCTCCAAAGACGACGACACACACGGCCACTTCAGGCAAATGTCACGCAGCTCTTTGCAACTTTCACTGCTTTGACGTGTTTTTGTTCTACACAAACCACCTGCATCCTGTGGGATGATCGTGGGTTCCAGCCCTGCGAGATTTATTTTCACAGCCTCATTTTGTTCTGTATTTGATGTAAAACAATGGTCAAGCTCACACACACATTCTCACACAGAGATTTACAAGGGGTTTGTTTGTGTTCCCCTTCGAGGCCTCGCAAAAGACACTCTGTGTCTGTTTTGATAGCAATAAGTTATAATGACAGAAATATAAAGTGTCTTAATCTGTTGCGACGTTTTGCAACTGGCCGACAAACAAAATGTTTGTCTGTTACGTAAGGAGGAGTGGAGGCGGGAGGGGATTAATGCCGGGGAATCTGTGCTGGCATGAGGTTTGGCTCTGAAGCGCAGTGTGTTGGTAAACTCTGTGAATGAGAGGGAGTTTAACACTCCATGCACACGTCAGGTCCCATCTTGTAGGACTCAGTGAGCAGAGCGCACCTCCTCTCTCATTTCTTCTATGTTTTGAGTAGAAGTTTGTGGCATTACACAGAAACTGGCCTGCTATGTTTGTTTTTTTAAGTTTGTAGCCGTACATGATACCGGCTCAAACATTCCCAGAGCTTACAGAATATTTTCTGAAATTTTCAGATTTCTTTTCAGAGTTTACATGGTACTCTTCCATCGATCCACAGGCACTGAACTGCACACAAAGGCACTTGTTTACTGGGTCTTCAGGGAGCTACACATGACTTTTTGCCATAAATTACATGGAACTGATTGGGACTGGGCGATATATGATGAGGTGACTTGTCATCAGCTCCTCACTGGAGAAATGGACAGTTTTCCTGTAATGTTAGCTTGTTTCTCTGCCGTTGGCACAGCTGCAGCACACCAGCAGTCTCAAGCTTGAACAGCAGTGTGAGGTGTGAACACCTCGTACATGAGCATGATTGACAGCGCTAAGACCCTCCTCCTGGCTCTGATTGGTTGTTTTTGGAGCTTTGCATTTCTGCAAATACCAGTAGGACCACTGAGAGAAGTATGTTTTTTTTCTTTCTCCCCCAAATTATCTCTCATATTCTACTGTAACTTGTAAAGCACCGTCATAGTGCTATATGTAAGTAGTCAGGAACTCAAACCCAAATTTTTTTTAATAATCCCAGAGACTTTGGCTTAGGTGTTCACATTCTAATTTTGGATTTAGTTTGGGTTTCTTTCATACCGAAACTGGTAATGAGCATGAGTAATAGTGTTTTTTTTTTTTTTTTTACTACTAAGTAACAAACTTTAAAACTTTGAGTTTCAATCCAGACAGTAAAGACATATCCTCTAAAGGCCCAGAGTTCAAAACTTCAACGTTTACAGCCAAATGTTTTATTTCTGCTCTCTAAATGTTTAACATTTCACCCCCTTTTTCTCTCTCTCTATCAATCCTATTTCCTCCTGTACTGACTGTCTGCCGCCGCTGTTCCGGCCACCAGTGGGAGGTGTTCACTTTCTAATTTTGGATTTAATTTGGGATTCTTTGAGCTTGTAATTAGCTTCACCATTCTGCCTCACAGCCAAGGGCACAGTGATCCTTGGACGAAAAGCGCGCGCGTGGGCACTGCAAACACACTTGCAGCACGCGACACGTCGCTTTGTTCTCTGGGGAACGACTGCTGAGTCGCGTCTTAGCTTCTATTTTCAAAACCTCCTGCTTTGCAGAAGAAGAAAAAAAACAACAGAGATTAAAGAGAGCTGTTGTGTGAGCCCAGTATCATATCTTTAGGATTAAATTCATACTGTAAATTCACAATCCTCAAAGGATGTTAAAAAACACAAACACTCTGAAGACGTTCTTATTTTACTGTTTGTTTTTTTGTTGTTGTTGTTTTTGTGGGGTTTTTTTTTTTTTTGGCATATCTGCATCATGACCTCATTTCGGCTGGAACAAAAACTCCTACAGCTCCGCACCGTCAGCGTTCAGTCACCTGTACGGGCCGCTGATGAAAAGCTGGATCTCGCGATAAAAAAGAAGAGACAGATGGAGTCGAGAAAGCCGGTTGGTCCCCGCGGGGCCGCCGGTGGTTTTCAATAATCACGCTCTCCTCTCCACCTGGGAGTGCAGAGCTGCCGTGCCGCCTATTTATAGGAGGAACCCGGCGAGCGGGAAGAGCAACACACATGCGCTATTGTTCATGACTCGGTCACAAGATGAAGAGATGTGTTTTCCAGGAAGGGAGATTTTTTTTTTCCCCCAATTCTTTTTCTGGGTCAAGCCATGTACCATACCATACCAACTTTAGTAATTAAATGTTGAGGAGGTTAAGAGGAGGATAGTTTTTAATTCCTTTCGTGACCTGACTAACTCCGATGTTAGTTTGATTTGATTACTTTAAGCCCGTGTTGGCGTTTGAACAGAATAAGTCTGAATCGTCTGGTCCAAAGATGCTCTAACACCATTTAAATCTAACGTAAAGTGTACAGAATTCAACACTGTCAAGCTCTGTGTAAAACCTCCTCAAAACTCCCACAGTCCTCTTTTTAGCAATGACAAGTTAATTTAGTTATTTCCTGTGTGACACACAGTCACACGCATCACTGTGGAGGAACTTGTTCAAAATGTTGCTTCGGTTCGTTGCGGTTCTTCTGCGGTCGCGCAGCAGCCTCTCAGGCAGGCCAGCCGGAACTTCAGCTCTCACACAGACTCACATTTTGAATCTACAACGCTTCGGCATACAGAGGACTTCACGGGGGACGAGTGTGACTACGAAGCAAGTCCGAATCATCACCACTCCACCACCGTGCGTGGCAAAAGCCGTCATGCTGCTCACCAGTCCAAGAGATGTTATTCTAGAAGTCCTGTGCTGCAAACGTTAAACATGGCGGAATATTCTTTGTAGAGAAAGGGCGTTTCTCCTCGCAGGCCTTAACAAGACGTACTTCTTGAGTGTCTTTCCTATTCCTCTTTAAGCTCTTGGGTTTGTTTCTCTGAGCATTGCACAATCTGACCTCTGCTCCTGATCTCTACTCCTGGTAGAAAATGTTTTTCCACTTGTGAGTAACTTTTCTGGCATTAGAATGATGGGAAGTTGTTTGGACGTGGTCAGTCCGCTTTAGTGATGCTCCAGTCTGTTTGCCTAGAAAGTCCAGTTTGTTTGAGGAGATGTGAATGGAATGCTTAATCGAACTCTGGTCCCCCCATAAACCTGGGTCTCTGTTTGGTTGAAGTGAACTCTGGTGCGGTTTGAATGCGAAAACAAGGCAGACTGGAGACCGCTCTAAAAGCAGGAAGCGGACTCCAGTGAAGGGTATTCTGGGTAAATACAACCCAAACAAACGCTCGTGTCTAGTACTAGTGGGAGAAATAGTTCCTTTAACAAAGAGAAATCCTACAACCGCTAAAATCTGACGCAACTCCATTTTTGTTTACATTTTGTGAAGAAGGAAGTCGCGCTCATGTCTTTTTCAGAAATTTTTTTGTTGTTTCCCTCCGTTGTTCTTGTTGCAGCGCCCCCACAGGCGAGGAGGGGAACACGTTTTTCAGTTAGTTTGGATCGTGTGGAAGTGAACCGCACCAGCTGAAAATGGAGCAAATGTTGCAATTTTGGTCCCCAATCAAAAGGAGTCTGCCCGATGAGGTGTGAAAACACCCTCAGATTATACCTGACATCTTTCTGTGTCGTCACTGTTTGCCAGAACGCCTTGCTTTGAATGACGTGCATATTTTAATGCACGTTGCATTTTGCTGCACGCTCTTTGAAAGCAATCAGTCCCCACCCTCCTGCACCCGGCCAGAGTTTTCACCGTGACAAAGAGCTGCATGGAAAGAAACATCAGAGCCAGATACAGTTGTTTCAGGTCAGAGGTCATCCTATCCTGTTACAGAGCAGGGTGTCAGAGCAAGGACACTGACAGAGCTGCTGCAAAGAGAGGACGACGAGACTTTGCATAATGGCAGCTGGCACATCAGAAACACTGTTCCAGATGAAGACAGACAGGCTGCTGTTTCATAAGAACATTTCCTAAAGAATCACAGGACATATATTTAGATTTCAGAATAATATGTGTTTTTTTCACAAGTAATTAACATCTATATCACAGTTTAGAGCTTGCAAGGCATTAGCCATGGATGTGAGCTACCCAGGAACTTTACTTTCCCCTCATACCTTTCTTACAATTTTTAGTTGTAATAAGTAATACCAATATTAACACTGACAACAAGGATATCCATTCTTAATAGTAGCAAACAGCAACATTCATTATATACAGGGCCGGCCCAGGGCATGTGCGAGGTAAGTGGCTGCTTAGGGCCCCCACGCCACCAGGGGGCCACCAAGAGCAATAAACTAGAATGATAGAAAGTCATCTTTAGGAAAGAAAGAGGTGGTGATTTTTTTATATTTTTTTTTATTTTAATTTTTTTGGCAAAAAATGACTTTGGTCATTATTTTAGGAAGGAGACAACATGATATATTGCTTCTAATTCAATCCTGTGAGTTATGAGTTCAGTTCCAGCACCTTCCGCCGCCACGTGTTGTCGCGCCCCTGGACAAGGCGCTTGACCCCAGCTGGTCCTGCGTGTCAGTGTATGACTGCGTGTGTTTGCGAGTCCAGCCAGATGGTTGTGATTGTAGCGTGAAAACGCTTCGAGTGGTTGACATTTCTGAAGAGCTCTACCGAGGTTTCTGTCCGTTTCCCATAAATAGAGTCTCAGAGTTTCAGCGTGTACTCGTTCAACGGGTCAGTGGTTCCTGCTGTGCTGGTTCGCCTCTCATGGGGGCAGATCGCTTTTTTTATTTGCAGTAAGCAGCATCGCTGTTTTAAAAGGTTAAAGATGGTCTAGAGTGCTGTATGCTTCTTTCATTCTTTTTCTTTCTTTTTTTCAATTTCTCTCTTTACTTCATTTTTTTTCTTTTTTTTCTATATATCTTTTTCTCTTTGTTTCTATTTATATTTCCTTTCTTACTCTCTCTCTCTTTCTTTGTTTCTTTCTTTTCATAAAAGTTTGAGAAAAGCACATGATGTCTTAGTTAGGAGACCTTCTGTCAAAGGTTTGACCCAAAAATCTGAACTTATCAGATAAATGGTCATTTCAGGGAGCAATTGAGAGAGTTTTTACATTTTGTGTGAACACTGTTTCCAGTCTAGACATGCCCAGGTGTAGCGAGAAGCGGTCCTGACCGGCTGCTAATACGATGTGTTTTCACTGAGGAATGACAGCTGCAGTGTGGACTTTCACTTTCAGCTTTCCAGTGGAACCAGCAGCAGCTTGACTGACTCCATCGGAGCGCCTGCCGGGCCGCAGTGTTATCAGTGCCTCCTCCTGCGGCGGTGCTTTCATATCTGCTCCGCGTTACACTCCCTGGGCTCGCTGTCAGTCACCCAACACTTTCAGTGAGATACCAGATGAAAGACGAAGTGTGTTTCTTTCTCTCTCTCCCTCTATCTAAATGCCTCGCCGCATTGAGCCTTCCCTTGGTCCGCACCGGCTGCCGCCTTCTCCCAGAACACCTGAACGGAGCAGTTCAGTGACATTTTCCTCCCAGGATTGATTGTGCTGGGTTTTTATCTGCTGAGTTGTTGTTCCTGCCTCGGAAGCAGATTTATGAGCATCATGCTGGGACATCTGCTCCTCCGGAGGCGAGTTTGAAGTGAAACTCTTGCTATTAAAAGAGCGACACAGATAATCGCCTGACGTGGCCGCTGCTCACACTTCAGCCGCTCGGTATAGTATCTATCTAATGCCAACTCTGGCTTCAGATACAATGAACCTTCCTACATGTAATACAATATGTACATCTTGAGTGTTTTTACCTCTTTTAGCTCAAATTTTCCATCCAATTTGCAGGAATATCTTCACAATCTGTTATTTTAGCTTACCTTGCCCACATATAGAATAAGAGTGTGAATTTGGTTCATGTATTATTAATATCATATATTGTTTGCATTTTTCTTTTTTGCTACACCACAGGTTTCAGCTGATTGAAGACCTTTCCTATGAAGATGTGAAGAAATGCTACAGGGGATCGGTGAGTTTGTCCTGCTTCTCGTCTCTCGTCTGAAACTCGGCTAGTTTGGTTTTGCTTTAAACAAACATGTAGTAAAAACAGCTAATAAAAGTGTAATGAAGCTTCAGTAGTGTTAGGCAGTGAAATGTGAACATGTTGCTCACGTCTTGAAATATCAGAAAAATGTTTCCAAATCCAGAGTATTGACCCTCCTTACAGGTTTTTTCTGTTTTCATGTCAGATCACCATATAAAGTGGAATTTCAGATAAAAACAACCTTTTTTTAAATTATTGTTTCATCCATTAAGGTAAAAGCTTTCCACCATTGCATGGCCCCATGTGAAAAAATAATTGTCCCTCGTGTTAAATCATGAAATAGCTGTGATGAGCCACAGTTTTTGGAAAGCTGTGTACATTTTCACCAGCCTACCTCAGGTCTGATGATCACATAACCTTCAAATGTAAGAAATAACACCTTTTATAGAACACCTTTTTTTTTTTATATTACTATCTTCTAGATGTGTTGTTTTTGGCTCTCTTGTACAAGCACTTTGAATTGTCTTTGGCTGAAAGGTGGTATACAAATAAAGTTGCCTTGCCTTATAGCGTAAAGTAGGAGAAGAAAATCTCAAAAAGCAACACATCATCTAACCAAAAACAGTAGGGGAAAAAAAGTAATTGAAGTCTGAAAAGGGTTCCACATCCATTTCTAACGCTTTGGGAATCCAACACACTGCAGTGTAGGACACATGTCAAACTCAAGGCCCGGGGGCCAAATCCGGCCCACCATAGCTTTTTATGGACTTGAATCCAATTCATATACCATAAAGAAGATGCGCCTCCAAGATGGCCAAACTAAAACGTTTCTGCAAAGAAGAGCGGCCATTAGATGATCACTTTTCACATGGCTTCAGGTCGGTTTGAGGAAATCATCATTTGAAAACTGCAGAGAAGTTATTTTAGTCTGATTACTTAGTTTGAGGATCTGAGACATTTAAGTATAACAAAAAAAAGGAGCAAAAACAGAAGAAATCTGCAAGGAGGGGCAAATGCTTTGGTCATTTAATTCAAAAGAAAAAACATCACAAACTGCCTCTCTCCTCCTGCATAATCTTTTTGTCATTTAGCAAAACAATACACGTTGGAAACTAATCTAATTTCCACTCTGAATGAGTCAGCATATTCCTCCAGACCAACGTTAACCGAGGGTTTCCCCCTCCACAGCATCCTAGCCCTCTGCAAGCGCCGCTCTGAGGACAGGAGCTACCTCTTGCCGCGTGCTATAAATAGTGAAAAGAGAGCCAGGAGCGATGCAGAACGACAGAGCGAAACAGTGATAGATGAGATGCAGAGCAGGAAAGTTGTAGCAGAGACTCTGAAGGTTGTAGGTGAGGTGTAGCAGTGAGGTGAGGGGAGATGACGGAGAGATATAATGATTTTTTTTTTTTAAGGGAGGAAGAAATGGGCAACTTGGATGTTCTTGGCGTTAGAGAAACTGACAGCAGCAAGGAGAAGGGAGGGAAAGAAAGGAGTCGAAAGTACCTTTGTGTTTTCCAGCTGAAGGACAGAGTGAGTGTATGTGTGTGAAGGAAAGAGGAGAGGGAGGGAGCAGCAGCAGAGTCACTGAAGGTGTATTTGAGACAGAAAAAGGGAGCCTTGTAGTTGAGAAAGAGCTCAGAGGCGACAAAATGAGGCGTAGCTGCTGCTAGTCTGTAGTGTAGGTGTGTGTGTGTTTGTTTTAGCTGCACTTAGAGGCAGACGCATGTTGAGTAGACGGTAACCTCAGCCCAACACTGACCGGCGACGGGGGGGGAACAGTGTGTGTCTTGCAGCGGTTTGCTCCAGGCCTTGGATGTGCGAGAGTGTGTGTGTGAGTACGGTGCCAACGTGCTGAGCCTGGTGCAGAGCTCTCGTCCTCTGTGGGAGAGGGTGGTGTCTGCGCCGAGCGGAGCCGGAGGCGGCGGCGGCGGTGAAGGTGGAGGGGTCGGCGGGGCTGGCGCTGTGCGGGCAGGCCGGTCCGCCAAGGAGCTGCTCATGACTCTGCCCTGTCCCTCTGCACAGACTGTCAGCAAGTACAACTCGCAGTACCACAAACTGTTCCCATGCGTGCCCAAGGATGAGATCCTCATGAAAGGTACCGTCACCGTGTCAGATTTTACACTGTGCGCATGAGCTGCTTATGGTGGGACAGCATGTACCCACGATGTGAGGTACATCGTGTGTACCTCACATCGTACCCACGATGTGAGTACGATGTGAGGTACACACAGTGTGCGCACACACACGCACACTGTGTGTGCGTGTGTGTGTTGTGTCATTTTGTGGTGATGTCATCAGCTGAAAAAAATCAATTTGTGTCTAAAGTTTGAGAAACAAGGTAACTAAAAATGTGGCTATTTTAGGTGAAGTTTGCCTGTAGCAATAAGCGATCAATCAGTGAATCAATTAGTCGCATGATAAGTTAAAATGAGCTTGATCATTCATATTCTGATTATTAATATTTTTTTGAAGGGCAATTTTGTTTACAGAGACAGTAATACATCTCATTAATGTTTTTTTTGTTGTGTTTATGATTTGTTTTGTTTTATTTTGGATATTTAAAATATCCTCCAGCTCCAGTATTAAGACTTCTTTACAAAATTAAAATTTATTAGTCTTTGAGAGAGCAAACATGCATTACTATGCCATCATCAATATATGACTTTAAAATGGTCTTCAATATTATTATTTATCAAAGTAATTACTGGGGCAGAGATTTGGGGCCGATTCCCAACCTTCTGACGTTCTGACACTCTCTGCGAAAAACCCAAAATCTTACCAAATATTTTTGTCTAGTTTCTAGTAAAAATATCCTTCTACACTTGAAATAAGACAAAACTAACGTACAAGTAACTTTTCAGCAAGATAGGGGAGCTTGTTTTTAGTTCACTATAACACTAGAAAAATATCTTATTAGTGAAATAATCTGCCAGTGGACTTTTTAAAAATATCAACATTAAGAAAGTATTTTCTTAAAACAAGCTATTATATGTTGCAGAAAAGTTATTTGTAAGTTAGTTTTGTCTTATTTCAAGGATACAAAAATATTTACACAAGAAACTAGACCAAAAATGCTTAAGATTTTGTGTTTTTGCAGTGCAGAGTTTAGCTTTTAACAAACTTTTCTGACTTAATTAAAATGTTGGCAGTAGTATAGAGTAAAACAGATCAGTTTAGCTGTAATGGATTCAGCTTTCTTCTTTTTTTTTTTTTTTAAATCTTCCTGTTTGTCAGCTGGACATGCCTCCATAGAAAACACTGCGCTTCTTCTTGATGCTGCAAATGCATAACTCTGTCACAAGTCCTACACTGAACAGTGTTGTTCTTAGAGCGTGATGTGTTCACTGATCTGAGAAAAGTTTGGATTTTTACCTTCAGATTAACTAACTGAACCAATCTGCGCTGCACGTCTGCCTGTTTGGAGCAAAAAGATTATAGTTGAGGGCTTTCTTTTTTTTTTTTCAAGAAAAAAGACTGCGACCCTCTGAAGGTCAGCAGATTGACCTCTCTGTCTGCAGTTTTATTTAGGCATGCTATGGCAGAACTTAATTCTTTTAGGACTTTTTGTTATTAAACTGTAGGTTCATTTCTACTCTTAAGTTTAGAAGAAATCTATAATTTAAAGAACTACAATAGTTCAAATTTTGTTATTGTACATGATTTTAAAATACTGTAGCTTCTAGTGTTTTATTTTATTGATTTTGACTGTTAAAAAACTGTTAAAAGCTTTCAAAAACAGAAAGACAGAGACAAAAAAACAAACACATTTATTCTGCATAAATAAATACATTTGTTGCAACTCATTCATCCTTTTTTTTTATTTTTTTTATTTCATAAGTTTCTGCATAAAAGCATTTTTTATACTTGGCTAACTTCCACGCCCCCAAGGGGAGAAACTCTGTATTGCATCAGTCATCTTTTAAATTGCATGAGAGTATCTGGAAAGTTCAGTAAAATACATCGTTAGAAAAACATCCTCCAGGCTTTGGAGAATATTTTTTGCTTCATTCTGGAAATTCCAAACCAGCATCTGATCCTAATTTGGAAGCATGTAAAGTATAAAACAAACCCCAGCATTCAGTGAACTTCTGTTTTGCTTATTTTATTTCCTGATCATTGCTTGAGGTTTTCCCCTGTGTGATGTTAAACTACAGGACGTTGGATGCATGTTAATTCTTTATCTGTTCTTTATCTGTTGTTAAGTATTTCTTTGCTTCTTCTTTTGTCAGTGTACTCCTGTGCTCTTCTTAGAGACATCCTCCTGCAGGGCCGCCTCTACATCTCCAGAAACTGGCTGTGTTTCTATGCCAACCTCTTCGGCAAGGACATCAAGGTGGGAGGCAGCTTAATAAACTCACAGTGACTGGTTGAAACTTGATCCGGGCGACTTTTAAAGTCACAGCCTGGCAAAGCTGATTGTGCAGCTTTACAAATGATTTCGCTGAAAGTCAGTCAGGATTAGGAGCAAACTGGAAGTTCCTCTGTCTTTATTCTTCATGTTTTTAACCTTTAACTTTACTCTGCTCTGAAATGTTTCACTTTGATGCTGGGCTTTCCAGCTCTTCCTTTACTTCCTTGAAACTCCAGAGGTTTCAGTGACAGTAAGCCACTTATTGAAGCCGCATTCCTCACATTCTGACTCAATAATGCAGGTTTTGTGTCCCTGCTGGTTTTCTGCAGGGCCCATCTCTTTGCTCTTTTATCACGGAGGGTTTTTTTTTTTTTTTTACTTTCCTGCTTTCTCACACTGGCGGCTTAGAGGTCGAATCCAAGGTTTGTGTTTTCCTGAAAAGTTCTTTGTGGTTCCGCTCAGGTGGCCATCCCTGTCGTTACTGTGCGACTTGTGAAGAAGCATAAGACGGCCGGCCTGGTGCCCAACGGCTTGGCCATCACAACGGACACCAACCAGAAGGTAGACGCTTCAGCCAGAGAGACAATAAAATGAGAGTGTGGACGTAGTTTTTTTTTTTTTTTGCTCATGAATTTTTATGGAAACAGGAAGAAACTCAACATATTAATGTGCAGCAGGTTCTTGTATTGAGACAGTAAAAACGAACAACTTAAAGTTAGCCTAATTTAAGGTTAGCCGGTTGTTTTTTCCTGCTAGATTCTTATAACATCAACTTGTTTTCTGTAGGGGATCATAAAAAATATTTGGATATAAATAATTTTTTTATGTTAAAAGGCTGAAAAGTTTGGGAACCACTGCAATAACCAACAAAGAAGAGGTGAAAGACTTCAGCTGAAATCACTAATAATGACCTTAAGTGCAGTAAATAGGCAAAACATTATGTCCACTAGCAGGTGATGTGACTAACGCTGATTATCTTCTTGTCATGACACGACAGTGGGTGGAATAATAGCTAATAAAACTCCTGTTATTCTCTTTTATCTCCTCAGTATGTTTTTGTCTCCCTGCTATCAAGAGACAGTGTGTATGATGTCCTCCGCAGGATCTGCACACACTTACAGGTCCGTGAGCACACACACACACACACACACACACTTATTCATTAAGTCCATGCCCCATGTGGCAGCGTGTCAGATAAAGAGGCGTCTGTGTTTTTCCCCCTGCAGGTCAACGGGAAGAGCCTGAGCTTAAAGCAGTTCATGGAAGAGCCGGCCTTATCGCTGGTGAGTGAAAGTCTTTCACGAAACGCCGCAAAGTCTTCCAAATTCATCCATCAAAGGCGGCGTCGATGAGTTTTATGAAGCACGGATCGATCAGAAGCTGAGGGCTGACTTCGCTCAGACAAGATCGATCGATCGTTCTGCCGCAGCTGCAGCCGTGCGGTGAATTATTCCCCGGGTCGGCTCGATGCTATCAGGAGCTTTCTGAGGTCACCTTGTGTTGCTGTGCTCTGTTAGCTTCCTGGCTTGTCCTTGATCTTCTCCATAACAAAAGTGAGCATATTCAATTGAAACGACTATTTTGATTTTTGTTTTTCAAACAGGTTTTCTAAAAACAAAGAAAACAAGTAGCTAGTAGGACCTGAGAAAAGATGTGCTTACATGACCCAGAACAAAATCATGAGCTTATCATTACTTTTCTGTTTGAAAATGAGAAGGAAGACTTATTTAATCTACCTTTTATCTCAATTTAATGAAACGTATCACTTACCGACTCAGAAATGTTGTGGTGTCCATAACCCTGTTGAATTTACTATGTAATAAATAACATCACAAAAAAACAAACTGATTCCAAACTGACTCATAACAGGACAAGAACATTTATAATAATAATAATAATAATAACCGGACATACAGGATCAGATTAATCGCCAACTTTTTGCCAATGTATACACATCATATAATATAGTTTAAATTATAAAACAAGCAAATAAAATAAATAAAAAAAACCATGATAATAGTTTTGTGGCACTTGGGGAACTCCTGATCCAAATGATGATTTATTTTATTCAAAAATTAATTGAAAAGAATGCTGCCAGGAATTTCTTTGTGCTTTAAATGAAAAATATTAAAATATTTAACAACCGTGTTATACTTTCAACTTCATATCAGGCTAAAACCATGAATGTTCATGAACTGGTCTGCTGAGTACTGGACAGCCTGGTCTTTCTGCTGTGCTGCAGGATGAGTTCCCGGCTCCGGATGAGTTCCCAGTGGTCGACGAGTTCCCGTCGGTGTTAAAATGGAGACGGAAACCGTCTGTGGTGTCCGTGTCCTCGTCCCTTCCTGACCTGCTGGGTAGCTCCACCAGCGGCCTGGGAGCAGCAGACACACCCTTCAAGACGGAGCCGCCACTGGAAGGTGACACACACACACACACACCCCCACACACATATTCAGTCTCTGATGTTTTGTGCACATATTTAGTCGGTGCTATTAAATATTACGACACACAGCTTCCTCCAGAAAATATTTTCCAGGTGACATTACTTTTCTATAAGTTGAATGAAAAAGGTGGAGCGAAAAAAACCAAAAAAAAAAAAAAAAAAAACCCCTTTGCTAAATTTGGACAGGAATCATCATGGGACACAAAATAGGATTCCCATTTTTGTGTGAATGTGAGCGCAAATGAATGATCTCCGTTTGGATTTTTTCTCTTACGCAATGAGATGAAGATTATATCACGTGGTGGCTTGTATTAAAAAGCTTTGTGCCCGTGCGGATTAAGTTGAGATTATCACAACAAAACGTCTGCCATGAACTATGTCCTGCCCCTCTGGAAAATTCTGGATGGATGAATGTTTTGGTGCTCTGGGCAGCATGTTGAGTATTTCACAGACCTGTGCATATTATTGACATCACCAGCAGGTCAGACTAGACCTTCCTTTAGTCTTTTTTCCTCAACAATTTCACTTCAAATCCAAAATGGCTACAAAATAAGTACAAAACATACTGGGTGGTAAACTGCACTGATGATCCCTTTGATTCAGCTTTTATAGCAGCACACATATAATGAGCATCTTGCTGCTGTGTCACAATGAAAAGTGTTTACACATTGTCAGAAAAAACATCAGAGTTAGCAGGTTAACAGAAATAAATGAGGATTTTAGCACCAGCAAGGATGCTTCATAAATCTTATTTACTAAAAACGTTGGGTAAAAAAAAAAGACCAACCAAAGAAAGCTAAAAGTTCCAGGTCTTGTCAGATATTTTCCTTCCTGTTTCTGAACGATGTGACATTCAAACACGGTTCATCTGCTCTAAATGTAACTTCAAGGCCTGAAACTTCTTTTATCGTACACTTATCCTCCACTTTACTAATCAAAAGTCAAAAGAAGAACTACTAATGAACAGCACTTCAGAAGATGAGAGCAGGTTCTGCCTGCTTGAACTCAAAAGCTTAAGAAGTGAGGAATAGTTTAATACTGTTACTATTACTATATGACGCTGTGTTTTAACTAAACTTTTTAATCTGCTATTACTCCTAACCGCTTGTATGTATGAATTATGATGACCACACTGTGCATGTTTCTACCTGTTTGGATCATCTTTGATTAACAAAATAATAATTAAGCAAGGGTGCTGCAGAGTTTTTCCTATGTTCACTCATGTGGACAACATGCATTTAAACGCTCCAGTATGTATGAGACATAAATTAATACTACAATTGAGGACCAAAGCATAAAAAATATAAGCAGCCGCATATTTCCATTTGTAATAATGTTCAGCAAACCAAGAAAAAAGTCTTATGTTTTTAACTTTTGTTTTTGGTGAACTGTGTTTCACTTCTCTTTGCTACCTGCTGGCCTTTTGTAATGCAAAGCATCATAAAATAAAAAGGCACTAATATTATCTTAGAAAATGCAACCAGTTTGGATAGAAATGTTTTGGTGAAAAACAACAGAAAGTTACAGTTTTATAGTGAAAATTAGTTTATTCATACTACAGAAACAGTTGAAGTATTAAAAAAAAAGAAGAAAAAAACAACTCAGTCACAAGTAACAGTCAAAACATCAGGAAAAATATGGAGGATGAGGCACGATGTCCACTTTAGTGAGCACACAGTTCTTTGCCATTTCCTCTCAGCATAAAGTCAAAAATGTTAACGATTAGTCCTTAGTCGTGACGTGAAGTTACCAACATTTACTTTTCCTAAAGCCTGGCAAAGCCATCTATCTGCAGGTGCTCTGCATTTCTGGCTGCATCTTTTTTTCTGATGTTGCCAGTAGGTGGCAGTATATGGAGTTCACCCACTAAAGTCCAGTTATTATAAGATGATGAGCAGCAGCAGCTGCTCACTATCCAGGAAACAGCTTGATAGTGAAGAATTAATGACAGTTTTGCCACAAAACAGAGTTTTTCTGACAGTCACAGATTTTAAAACTTTTTCCTTCGACAGTTTTTAACCCAGTAAGGATTTAATCTGAGAACAGATTTACTCAGGTTTTCACAAAAAGTCAAAGCTAAGAAGTGGAATATGTGGCACAGTCGAGTAATGTTAATGGTGTGGTGTTATGATGTGTGTGTGTTTCAGAGAGAGGTCTGCAGACAGACAGAGGACTTTTATCAGAGCCGCTGGCCGAGTTGGGTCAGATGGAGTACCAGCTGCTCAAGTTCTTCACCCTGCTGTGAGTGGATGAAGGGGCACACACCACCTTCACTTTCTCCAACAGCTGACTCCCAGCTCCACACACACACACACACACACACCCACCCCCACACATTCTGGGCTTTAATGTGCTGATATAAATAGGAGGTGATTCAGTCACAGGAGATCAGAGCTGCTGAAATACTCAGTCCACAGAGAAACGCCCTCCGACGAAACGCTGCTCACCACAGTATCTCACATTATGTCACAGAGCGGCGTGTGCTTCGTCTTCATCTATTATTAATTATTATCATCATTATTGGTTTTATTAGCAAGCTTAACCTGCTGTGAGTGAAGAAATTGAGCTCAACCTTATTCACTCATAAAACACACACCTAAAGCACATATCATATCATGAACAATAGTTGTAATCAGTACAGTTTATGCAGCTGATTTAGATAAAACATAAAATTAAAGGTGCTATAGATTTATGGAGGACTATTGCAAAATTGGGAAAAAATCATCATCAGAAACAATTAAACCCTCCAACAAATACATTTGGAAAGATGCAACAAAATAATTTAAAATCTATAATCTTAGACTTCTAAATGAATCAATTGTTTTTTTTAATTTTTCTTATTCATAATTACCTTTACTATCAATATTGATATGTGCTATTTAATTTAGTCATAAAGTTGTAAAAAAAAATAATTTAATTGTGAAATAGCCATTGCAGCTATGATTATATTTATACTTTATTTCTTTTGCCCTTTAATTTTCAGTCATAATAATTTATTCATTAGTTAGTTTCTGCTCAAGTCGTATGTTTTATTCATGTATTTCTTTCTTTCATGTCACAATAACTTTAAATTTGTTATTGTATTCATTTTATTTAGAATTAATAAGTATAAAAATTCTATATTTTTTCAGATTTGATTCATTAAATTTAAATGTTTTTAACCATAAATGTGTGAATATGTCAAAAGAGTTTATTAATCATAAATGTATTTTCATTTTCTCAGATGTTTCAATTTATTTTCACAAGTCCGTCTATTTTATGGCTCATTTTGTAAGTTCCTGCTTCAGCTGTTAAAGGAAGCAATGAGTTCAAATAAGTCTAAAAGACTTTCTAAATGAACAGAATTAAGACAAAAAATATAATTAATAAAATAATTTTGAAGGAAAGTAGAAAACATTAAGAACACAATACATCAAATGTTTTAGCTTTCTTCTTTTCAACTTTTACAGAGCATGACAGGACAGCAAACACCGCCCCCCAGTGTTCATTCAGACACATTACAGCTCTCTTCCTTTGCATCTAAATGTGTTTGTCTCTTCCTCTTTCATCAGGATAATCCTCCTCATCCTCTCGTCGTGCTATCTGGCCTTTCGCGTGTGCAGTCTGGAGCAGCAGCTCTCCTTCCTCAGTAACCCAAATCTGCCCCTCAGAGAGAGGTAACACACCTGCAGGCAGGTCTTACTAAGAAAACAAAAATGAAAAAGATGGATATGTTTTCCTCAAAACAGTGGAAATCTTGGACATACTTCGATGAAATCAGTTCATGTTTATACTGAATAGCGAGTTGTGAGCAATGCGGTAGTTTGTCTTGTAAAAGTTTTCGTTGCCAATGAGCGACTTTCTCACTCCATAAACGCTGGTGGAGCTATTTTTTCACGTCATATTTTGATAACTTTCTTTCTGAGCTTTTTTTCCCATTGAAATAACTTTTTCCCCCATAATGTAAGACATTTTTCTGATCAAATTGCATCTTTATTCTCCTAATATTAAACCATATTCTTGCAATGAAACAAGAATTCTCCTTACCTAATACTACAACTCACAGGAGTGGGAACTGAAATAAAAGCCACTTTTGCGAGTCATTTGTAATTTATTTTTTAGAAAAGAAAATGAGAAAATAAAACTGATTAAAATAAGATTTGGTATTATTTCATTTTCAATCCATGTTGCCCAACCTTATCTACTTCACTGGTTTTGTTGCTAAGAATAAAAGGATACAATTATGTATACGTGGATAAAAACTATCTGTGCCATTAGGTTTCCACTAACAACACTGTCTTCTCTTGCTCCAGGTAACCTCTGCCCTCCACTTTTAAACCCTCTCTCTTCACGCCTGGAGCCAATGATGACCCACCCCACCACCCAGCACAGATCCAGGATCAGAACAAACCCTCCTACCCCACCTGCTGCATCATCAAGGTTCCAGGCATCTATAAGGTCCGGGATGACCACCCAACCCAAGATCACTTCTAGACTATGCAAACAGACTGTATATTTATTTCTAAATAGAAAATAGATTTTGTTATAGATTGTTGGCAGTTCATATGTGCTTCAGCGGGGGGGAAATGCTGCTGAATCCTCACTACTGTGTTGTGGAGACGGATGATAAAGAGTTGATGTTTGAGGATAAAACAATGAGATGTAAGTAAGAAGGAAATGTTTCTTTTTTTTGATGGCTGCCAGCGTGAGTGAGCCGATTGTTTATATCAAACATATTTTTGACTAATTGAGAAAACTAGTTTAATTTTAGAGGAAAGTTAAAACTAGCAATAACGTTGCACTTTTTCTTGTAGAGATGAAGTCCGAGTCGTTTCAGCCACATGTGACATAAAGTGTTTTTTGCTTCAGTGAAAGGTACTCGGTTGTCGTCTTAAAGGTATTCACAGAAGAAGGTCATGTGAGCACAGAGATTTCACTTGTTTCCAGTGAAACAGAGCAATAATAGCTTTTAAAAAAGAGTGGAGTGATTAGATGAAATTTTATGTTTTTCAGCACATTTCTGAATATCTGTGTAAAAAAAAAAGTTGCTTGGATTGTTTTACTCAAACATTTCAAATGAAGATGTTAGTCTGTAAGACTCAGAGTGTTTGTATTATGATGTTTGTCTGAGGATATTTGATGGATTTTCTATGGATGATGATGTATTTCTGGACGCTTTTAAATTAAACCTGCAACTACATTAAAATGACACATACTTTGTAGCTTTCTGCTATGCTTTACGACAAGAAGAGCGACAGTCTTTTGAAATGTTCTTGTTTATTCTGTTCTTGAATTGCCTTTGAAGATGAACTGGAAAATCACTGAAACTTAATCCAATCAAGAGTAGAGAAATATGAACTTCAGGAAAAAGATGCTCCTCTACAAGATGTAATTGATTTTGGATTGTCCTATTTGTAATTTTTGCCTCATAGTAGACCTTACCCTTACTCAGGCTAAGGGTAATAGCCAGGCTTACCCTTAGCCTGGCTATTGCCTTCCTTCACAATTTGCTCGATTCTCATCTCTCTTCACAGCTCTGCCTGGGCTTTCTCCCATTGACTTGGATTCTCTCCACCAGAATTTCAACCGGGTCAATCAGCGAACAGAAGGAGAAGTCGTGAACGATGATGTTGATTTTCTGCGTTGTGTTAAAATTGTAATCTGCCTGTAGTTTTATCAATGACAGCGGAGGAAGTGAACAAAGCCGTTCAGTCCATGTTGGCCACGGTTTCAAATACTGAATCAACAGTACCAGCCATCTTGCTCGTCTCGGTTCTTCTCTCTTCGCATTTGAGGAAGGTTGTTAACAGTGCAGGCGATTTCTGGTAAGCTGCATGGCATCGAACTGGCGTATTACATGCAAATGTTTACAATTAGGTAACATTTAAAACCTCAACAGAGTCCCCGCCTCTTGGAAGCAGTCGTTTCTCAATAGCCCAGAACCTCTGCAGGAAGTGGAGCGTAATAATGCATAATGAACCGTTTTTAGAAAATACATGTGGAAGATGTGATTTTCTAAAATAATACTGAAACAATTCTGAAGATTCTTCTTCGACTTGCTGAGATTTATGGCAGATTATTTCACTTATAACTTGCACTTTTTCATCAAAATTAAGGAATTATTGACTTAAAACAAGCTCTTGTATCTTGCTGAAAAGTTGTGAGATAGTTTTCTTATTTCAAGTGTACTAAAATGTTTGCGCTAAAAACTAAACCAAAAATACCAATAATAATATTTTGTTTTTGAAGTGTTTTTTTTTTTGTTTTTTCCTTATTCCTGAAGAAAACAGATGTGCTGTCATGGGACACTGTCCTGTGATCGCAGCATTCACTTTTAGTTTATAGTCTTCTTACTCCTTAATGTATCCGATTTTTTTTTGCTTTGTAATTTAGTCTGTCATGAATCAAAACGTGTAGAGACTAATCATCACCTCCTGCAACATTTAGTTTATCAGTCTCAGCGGGACACCAACTCCTTCCAGTCTCTTTAAAGAAGCCTCTGGGGAGCTCTGTGTGTTTTAGCGGCAGAGCAAAGTTGAGTTTCGGTGGGGTTGAGTCGAAGCAGATGGCCAGACGAGCTGCAGCCACCTCCACTCCTCCAGGGAGTCGTATTGTCTGTCCTGGAATGCTGCTCCGCTGACCTGTGACCCCCTCGGCGTGAGCGAGGAGGCGGACTGTGACTTCATGGTAACGATCTGTGTCGCACGCTGTAAAATCATCACACATCCGAGGCGACAAAGCTGGAGGACTTCCAAGAACCCATTACATCAGAGGGTCGTTAAATGTGTCTAAGTTAATGTGTGCAGCGAGCGCGGTCCAAACGTATTACAGCTGGCGCTTTTATGAAGAGAGGCCTGCTGCCGCCTTAACTGAAAACAGAAAAAAAGAGGAGCAGAAGAAAAAAAAAAAAGCGTTTCTTCCTGGGTGAGGTGATTCTGGGACGAAAATACCATTTCTTAGAAGTATTTTATATTAGAATGAAGAAACAAAATGAAAACATGAAATGTTTTTTGTTATATGTTACTGCATATCCAGTTGTTTTGACATGTATTACAAGATATTTCATAGAGACTTTAACAATACAACTGGGGATTTTGGTAATATAGTCAAACAAAACTGAAGAAAAAAAAAGCAGAAGTGTCAGATTTTATCGGTTGTATGATTTCTCTCTTGTCTTTAGAGAAAGACCACAATCCATTTCTCCCTGTACAGCGGCACTCTGGCGTTTGTTTAGGTTGTATCTACCCAGAATGCCCTGTGCTATAGTCCGCTTCCTGCTTTTGGAGTGGTCTATGTGTCTACTTGGCCTTAACATATCCATTTGAACAGTACCAAAACAGCTTCTGGAGAGGATTAAAAAAAAGACACTCTCCATTTATTCTTGCTTAAAATGGGTAAAATTATTTTCAGCCAAAATCACTTAATTTTAAGAAGACTAAAATATCATCACCCAGCATTTCCAGGGAAACTTGCCCATTTTAAGCTTTAAACATTTAGTTTGGTGGTGAAGTAAGAGCATGTTGAGTTTAAAAGAGCTGCCTGAAGCCTTCAGAGAGAAGATTTTAACAACTTGCGTTAAATCAGACTGCTAAGAAAACAATCTACGGTGAAGAACACTGCCAACACGCCTCAGTCTGGCCTTCCGAGCAAGAGTACCCTGAAAGCAGGCTGCAAGATCCTAAAAGGAGGCTCCAAAAAATTTTTTATTTTTGGAGATAAAATATGATACTTTAATGAGATGCATGCAAGAAAAGGTATGTCATCTAAAGAAGATGACCAGTTTGATTGAACATTTCATTCTCAGAGGACCAGAAAGTGCTGCAGCCCACAGAGTGTTCACAAACAGTTGGATGCGTTCACTGTATTTTTATTTCCACGTGGCCGTCACTGACTGAGAGCAACACCCACTCTCTGGAGAGCTGAGAGCAGGCGGAGAATATGTGTGACATGTACGATTTAAAAAAAGCCAGAGCAGTGAGCACAAAATAACAACAAGGGACATAAATAATCACAGTCAACGTGTCGTTTACGGAGATGAAAACAGCTTCTGCGGTTCTGCTGTAACTTGAGCCGCACAGTGCTTGCCCTACAGGTGGTATCGTGGCTCCTGATGTGGAGAGGAGTAAATTTTCACGGTTGGATTAACTGTCTGTGGGAAAAAGAGGATACAAAGAATGCAGTGTTCTTCACTCCCAGCGTCTGTGCCTCATCAGATGGTTTGATTTCTCCCTGTTGCTCCCAGCAATGGCTAATTCGACCCAGTAGTCTCATCCTGAACGGCCCAGACCAAGACCTCAGTTATTACAGGACGATAATGTTTTTTAAATTTATTGCTTAAAAACCTTTTCACTGTGGAAGACTTTGAATTTTGCTGACTTAACCACAGCGGGCCAAGCAGCCAGATCCAGCTGCTGTTTCATAGACGGTTTGTCACAATTTTTTTATGACTTGTGATTCTCTTAAGCATAAATGAATGCGTGGCTGTAAAGTTGAAGTAAAGTTGAAGGAATAAAAGTTGAAGTTCAGCATTGACTTTTTTGTTTTTCATTTTTACAGATGCGTCACATTTTCCTTAAAATAAACGACTGAGAGCTGTTCAGCTCCTTCTGCAGCATAGCATCCACAAAGCATGACACTTCCACCGCCATGCTTCAAGGTTGGCATGATGTATTTGGTTGATATGTTGACCTCTTTACATCCAAAAGCAGCTAAAAATCTTCTTTTTGATGAAGCGACTATTAACACTTAGTAGACCACTCTAATGGTCTGAAGTTTAAGTATTAAATCCCAGTGCATCCAGTTTTACAAAGATCGTCTATTGAGATTTTAATGTTGATTTAAATTATTTGGATTTACAAGTAAACTTAAAATTGATACTGGAAATCCTAAACACCCATTTTAAATTTTTTACATGATCATACTTGTGCTGTAGAGTTTGTATATGACAGGTAAACATGAAGAACCACCAACATGAGTTATACTCAACAGTGATGATGAACGAGAGTTCACCTCAGGACTGCTCTATTTGTTCTCTATTTTATTCTATTTATGATCAAGTTATAAATTAATAACAAATATAAGCTGTAACTTTATTTCTTTTTCCCCAGCAACAGTTTGCAGAAGGCATAACTTGGATTTTATTTTAGAACAAACCAATAAGTCACCATCAGTCATCATGTAAACAATCAGCTGTGAGATATGTTCTTAGTGATAACAAAGACAACACAGCATGATCCTTTAAAGTTTCATATAATCCCCGTTCTGTTCTGAGTCAATGTCCGCCCGGCTTGGGTCCGATAAGAGAAGCGGCTTATCAGCACAAGAACTGAGTCTGATGCAATTTAATCTAGTGGAGTTCAAGTAGCTAGCTTTGTGTTAGCGAGAGATGGTAGGATGATGGAGGAGGAGCAGAGGTAGAAAACAAAACCCTTGGCAGACCGGTCCGTCTAGATTCTGACCGTCATCTGTGCTCTAGAGATTTGGATCAAGACTAAAAAACAATGTAGAGCCCATATAAAATGTCTTAAATTAGACTCCTTTGTGAGTTCTGTCTTAACAGAAGAGTTTTGAATACGTCACTGTATTTGTGTTGAAGAGTTAAAGTCCTCAAGTATATTAATGGAAAGTTAAATGAAAGGAAAAAAGTGTGGTAGAAATGGATACCTTTAACATCCCAACATTTCTAGATCAAAAGTGATTTCAAAAATTTTGATTATTGCGATATTTCGATTCATTTTAAATTTTCGTTAGCTGTCAGCAATAACCATCAAAGTTTACAGGAATAAATCATTTACAGGAATAAATCATTTACAGGAATAAATCATTCCTGTAAACTCAGTTTTAGAATTGAAATAAAATTACTTGTTGAAATTAATGTGAACTTTTTGTTCTTTGCCAGAATTAGTATGTGTTTATCAGTATCGACACACGCTATTAAAAACTTAGAACGCTACTCATTGGGAAACATTTAAAACAAAAACTGAAGATAAGTCGGATCATTCTGCAGCCAAACAAGTTTTAATAACAGAAACAAAGAAAAAAAACGGACAGCTGGCATGTCAAATAAAAACCACAGAGCGATTTTTACAGCGACTTTTCTGTCCACAAAAATGTGACGACTGCCACACTTATCAGATCAGACTGCATGTGAGATACTATTGGAGAACATAACATACATTCCTCCACTCAACATTGCCCTTTGTTCAAAAAACACACACACACACTCTGTGGCACAAAATGCTTCCGTCTGACATTTACATCAGGTGTAGAGAAACTAATCCTATTGAAACTGCTGGAAACCCCCCTCCCCACCAAAAAAGCAAAACAAAACAAAAAAAATGGGAACACAATAACAACTAGATAAGATGCAGGAGCCAGAGTTCGTATTCACATTCTTATAGTCAGTTCAGTTCATTTAAAATGACCCTGAGCAATAATCTGTGTAAACATTTCTACATTCGCTGCACACCAAACAGAAAAGATTCAGTGCTTCCTGTTCCACATTCTCCAAGCTCACAAAGCATGTACACATTTTAGGTTTATAGGCATGCTGGTGTCGTTTACATACGGTACGTTGCTGTGCATATACACTGGAAAAACATCACACTGCCTCTTCATTTTTAAACTTTGACTGTCAGGGAAATATAATAATAAATATGTAGTTAAATACTGGTATGCGGGGAGTGCATTCTGTTTCTCCAGCAGTAGATACGGTGGCGGGGGAGAGGGGAAGAGTAGGGGGCGCTGTTCTGCATACGAGCTAGGTGAAAGACAGAGAGCAGCAGAGGTCATTCTGAGCCAGACTCTGGATCAGTCTGCACCACTCGGCCCGCTTCTGGGTAATGTAGGCTGGGGTAATGATTTGCACGGGGAGGCGGGGCGAGCCCTCCAGCCTGACCATCTCGCACAAGGCCTCGGCGATGCAGATGACGTACATGCCGCAGTCGTAGCTGTTCTGCTGCGACGGGCACGGCTCCTCCACGAACAGCGCCTTCCTCCCGGCGCCGAGGAAGGGCTCCAGCTTGCTGGCGATGCGCCGCGCGTGCAGCGAGTTGCTGCCGTTCTGAGAGTCATAGTGCGCGAAGTGATTGGAGCTGCGGCGGTAGAGCAGGAGGCTCCAGTGGGAGCCCCCGGCGGTCTGGTTGGAGTTGTCGTTGACGGCCAGGAAGACCCAGCGGCGGGACAGGAGATCCAGCGGCTCCAGGAAGAGTGCCAGCTCGTCAGGACAGGAGGCGCACTTGATGAACTGGGTGACCTCCGGGCTAATGAAGACGGCCGCGTCGCCCAGCACCCTGAAGCGCTCGTTGGCAAAGTATTCGAAGGCGAAACCGATGACCTGGTCGTTGAGCCAGTAGGGGCCTTCCAGTAAGGACACGTCGGAGCGCCGCAGCAGGCTATCCTGGTAGCTCAGCACTACAGGATCCATCCTTTGGCGGTGTCGGTCTGAAAAATAATAATAAAAAAAATCTGCCGGTTAGGTTCATACAAAGTAAAAATAGTAGCAGGAATGTTATTAGCGACGATTCTGCAACTCCTTTTGTGGAAAAATCCCTCTGACAATATAAGCATGCCTTAATCATTATCCATTTATTAATATTAGCAACTTGTTACTGTTCTGACAATCCGTGTTGCTTCCTCCCAAAAATGGGTCAGATTTTTAAATGAATAGAATAGTTAACAGTTCTCAAGAAGTAGGAAAATCAGTTATGGTAGCTATTCAATTTCTTTCAAAACAGCAACTATTTTATCTCAATTTTATCAGCATTTTCTATTATTCTTAGTTACTAAGCATGTTGAAAAACAATCCAAATAGAATCCATTTTAGTTTCAACAATGGATTGTTTTTAATGGTAACATTACATTTTGGCTCAATTATGGGATTTTTACAAGTAAATAAACATTTACTTCAACTGATAAAGATGGAGAACATTCACCAAAGATGGTTTGCTGAACATTGCATACCGATAAAAATAAAATAAAAAAATTAAAAATTGTGGCTGTTTTTGTGTGTTTGGTTTTTCCACAACTTTTACAGGTTTAAGCGTAAATAAAGGGACAATAATTACACCATAATTTCTGGTTTTAAAAAGCAGTAGCTACCTTAACTTTAGGTTTCCATACATGACCCAGATTTGATCTTATTCTTATTGTTCAAGCCGTTTGAAAAGTTGCTTTGAAAAAAAAATGAAGTTCCTGAATAGCTATGATCTTTATGATATTACCTCACTGTCTCCCTTTAAAAACGGTAGGCAAACGTTTTTAAGAGTTAAAAATTATATTTTAGTCAAAGTAATGAACATGACTGAGGCTGTATTAAACTTGTGTAATTTCAAAGCGTTAAGTTTAGCTAAATAAACAACACACATTGGTCCAGCATCTAAAAGGGGTCGACTTGATTCGTTCATTTGAGTTTTTGTTAAAAAAAAAAAAAAAGTAACTCATTTTATAAGCAGACCTTGGTTTTTGACGGGGTTACATCGGTGTCGTATTGCTGCATTGCGTTTAGTTCATTTTCTGCTGGCAGGCAGCTAACAGCCAACACAGTCGAATGTTAGCACTAGCTAGCCAACCGCTACCTTCACCACCTCACGAAGCTAAATAACTAACTATAACCTACAGAACATATACGCCACAACGTGACAAAATAAAACATGCATTGTTCGTTGAATGTCCCTACCTTTGAAAGACACATTCAAACAACGAGCA
Source organism: Brachyrhaphis terrabensis (assembly GCA_903067065.1). Taxonomy (NCBI): domain Eukaryota; kingdom Metazoa; phylum Chordata; class Actinopteri; order Cyprinodontiformes; family Poeciliidae; genus Brachyrhaphis; species Brachyrhaphis terrabensis. The sequence goes on along the minus strand of CAEGAG010245559.1, from coordinate 3,275 downwards.
GCATGAAAACTGCACTGTTGTCCCTCATTGCTCTGGCTATCATAAGCCGCATCTGGACAGTTGGGAAGACAGAATCACAAGCTCGCATCCGATTGGCTCCATACATCCGGGGATCCGGATAGTGGAGCAACTCAGAGGGTAACCGTTTTTGACGGCTCACATACGCAATAAAAATTTAATAGTGCTTCTTTTTTATACTTGTATAACACAAAATGAGATTGCAGATCCCTCAACTATATAAAACCCGTTAATTAAAACTCTAAATAAACTTAAAATTGACTCGTATAGTTCAGTTATCGTTAATTTGAAACACGGGGTGTTTCATTGGCTCCTTCGCGGCCGTGTTACATTTTATTTACTTCCTCTTGTCATGATGTGTTCGAGCTGTCCTGGATAATCGGAATTTCTAAGTTTCAGCCTTGGGAGACGATTTAAGATCAATCAATCAATCAATCAATCAATCAATCAATCAATCAATCAATCAATCAAGCAATCAAAAGCCTGGTAAAAATGGGAAGAAAAAATGCGAGTCGGGCCTTCAAAGCAATTTTGTTGTATTTGGAACAATATCACAAATGAGTTCAACGTATTCTTAAGTTTGAAAAACGTGTAAATTGCCTGTTTTTAAGATGCAAGCTATTGTTATTGATACGAGAGAAAAGTTGTATATTTCTCTTCATTTAAAGTGGTAAAAAAAGAAGAAAAAGAAACATGGTTACATATGCAAGTTGTACTGCAGTAAGTGTGCCACTTGTGGTGATTACTTCCTTTACATAACCAGTTGATTAATAACTTTCACTAATTTTCTATATAGGTATTTATTTATTTATTGTTATTTGCACTTCTGGTGCTCTGTTTCTTATTAAATCAGAGAAACACATTAGAAGGACTTAACAACATTTCATTGTATAACTTTTCCTTTTGTGCGTGAATGCATAGAATCACACTGTGTTATTTATCAGAATTAGTCTGATATGTTTTCTCTTTTTTTCCATTCTTTCTCTCTTTCTTTTTTTCTTCTTTTTAACTTAAACGCAGTTACGTGGCGCTATTCCCCACACTGAAGATAGAACACACGAGGTAATTTGAACGCATCATCACTCCGCGTTTGGAGCGCGCTCTGGTTCATGTGGTTCGTCCTCCCTCTGGGATTTCTTCCTCCGCCCATAAGCCGCGGGGACGCGCCTCAGTGTGGCCGCACTGATTAGTAAAAGGCAAAGCGGAGTTCTCGGCAGAGTGAGCCGCGGAAAGCTGCATTTTAAATTGCATTCTTACTACAAACGCGCTCGGATAAAAAAAACAAAACAAAACCGAGGGACAAGAGGAATGCAAAAAGTGTTCGCCGTGAGCTTAAAATTTCGAGGAGTGGGCAAAAGAAGGAATTAAAACTACTCTATTCAGCGGGAATGCAGAGATTTTAAATAGAGACCTAGTCAATTTGCGGGACCACAAGTGTGCGTAACCGTGCAGCTTAGCCTGCCTAGGAAAGGGGAGCTCAAGACTGGCTTTGAGTTAACTTCCAACACACGCCTGCTGGAGGTAAGAGAGATGTTTAGTTGTTTGTTGGTGGGCTGGAAACAGCCTCTAGAATCTACTGAATCACTGCTTAGTCTTTGACAAACTTGTTCTTCTCATCTGCACTCATTTGAAACATTGTTTTCAGCTGTCATTCGTTTTGGGTGTGCGTGGTGTGTGCGTGCGTGTAAGAGAGAACTTATTAAATGATTAGTCACAATTAAAGGCGTGTGTGTTTGTGAGATGTGAGCAATGTAACAAGTTGTCTGTTGCTACAGACTGCTCGCTCTGCATCCCCGGGCGCCAGATTGATTGAGATTGTCCACATGCTTGTTTGCATCATTACGCATCGCAGTTTTGTAACCGTGCACATCTGGACAGTCGTTTGCAGTCGAGATGGAGAAACGGATACAAAAAGCTGACCAAACTTTATTGCACAGAGCTAATAGCAAAACCGAACTGCTACATCATCCAGGGTCACTGAGACCTGGCAGGGAAGAGGGTGCTGTTTTTTTAAAAATGTATTTATTTTATTTTTTGCCTGCAATGTGGTGGGATGGGCAGTGTTTACATGTATTATTTAGTAGAGGTCAGACGGTGCAGCTTATAACGCGGTGTAGGCGATTCTTTCTGCAGAGCAGCTGGAAGTGTAAAGTGAGGTCTGACGAGGTGAAGAAGATGCTGAATCATGGCTGCGCCGTGCAGCCTGTCAATGGAGGGAGACGACGGCAGACACAAAACGAGCAGGGCGTTCAGTGCATCACATTTGATCTCGTTTTTAATATTCATATATACATTAGGTCTTTTCTAGCCTGTTCTGAACGTGTGATATTATGTACTTCCAAATCCAGTTATGACTACTTCTGAGTTGTTGTTCTTTCTTCCTAAGGACTAGAAAGTACAGGAGGGGATAAAAGGTGTTGAGTCCATTCCAAAATGAAGGAATTGCACTCTGTGCATTACAGCATATCTGCTCTATCTTTATATAACTCTAATTAAACTAGCAAAAAATGGGTCAAAGTAGATGATTCATGTAATGATTAGGGGGAAAAAAATAACTATTTGACCAGTTAATCCCTGATCAGATCTGAATAAGGGATAAAAGGTTATTTATTGGTCCATCGCTACATTCATAATGTTATGGCTTGATTTCTGATTGTATATGTGAAAGAGGAGACCCACTCCTTGTTTTTTCATGTCTCTTTAGTCAGAAAAGAGAACTGCTTAATTATTTATTAAATAGTTTCCTAACTGGGAAACAAAACAAAAAATCAGCCGCCTGTACAGTAAACCTCTCTCCTCAAGTTCCTCTGCATGCTGTTTAGATGGGCGCAGGTGACGTCTGCAGGACCCACTCTGCAGGACAGAGTGGGTCTGTCCTGCAGGAATGTGGGCTCTGAGAAGACACAGCTGCTGTGAGCATGAGCGAGGCAGCCTGGACTCAGACTCCAGCAACTGGTTCCCCGTTGACATCTGACACCCCACAGGCCCCTGGCTGTGCTATTTCTAAAGGGACTGGCCACAGTTTTCTATCACGTCGGTGGTTTGCGCAGAGATACGACAGACGCCACCGGGGAGAGCAGGGGTTTGGGATATTGGATAACTCTTTGAGTCTCTGCAGGAGATAAATGTTGATGGACAATGTTGGGGGGGGGGGGGGGGGGGGGGGTGGCGGGGGGAAAAAGCCACCAAAGAGGGGGAAGGGTGCTAGAGCGGTCGTAGGGGTGGACTCTGGAAGAAGAGATGTGAGATTTTTTTTC